>LOEQ01010507.1:32018-52963 GCA_001685075.1 Bramus lutescens | reverse complement strand
GCCTCTTCTTGGTCTTCCGTCTGTGCCCGCGCCACCACCTTCCTGCTTCCCTTGGTTCAGTCTTCATTTCTCCACAGAATGAGGCCAAAACCCCTCATCTTGCCATTCAGTCCTGCCAGGAGCTGGTCCCGTCAGCATCTCTACTCCCCTTCACACGTATTGAGAGTGGCCGGCTGTTACTCTTGACTCATCCTCCTTGCTTGCAATGCCCTCAGCCCTCCCTCTCCCCCATGCCCGAAATCTTGTTTGTTCTTCAAAATCTGGCCGAAGGCCTGAAGCTACTGTGGCTCTTCTGAGAAACAGGAGCTAAGTGCTTAGGCTTTGCAAAACAGGTGCAGGGACCTCAGCAGGCAACTTCACCATGTTCCCTTTAGGGCACAGCCTAAAAATAACCCTGCCCTGCTTTGGTTCCTGGCTGTCTCCAGACTCAAAATTCCAGGCTGGCGACATCCAAAGACCTTGCTCTGCTCGGGAATCCAGATTTTTTTTTTTTAAACACAAATCTCACTTCACCCACCCGAGTTCTCAATCAGCTGAGAGAAGGCAAAGGAGTAAGACGTGGAGATAAAGATACCTGGGTTCAAGGCAGACCTTTTCCTGCAGAACTAGTCTTCAACTGCAGAACCTTCGAAGCAGAAACGCTTGGGCTGGATCAGGGGCACAGGTCTCCTGGAGATCGGACAGTGAGGCCTCCAGCAGACAGCTCACCTAACAGGAAGTGAGAAGAGCTCACAAGACCCAACCAATGTTTACTTTCCGATAACCAGGTAAACTCGCTCCTTAGTCCCCTGAGAGAAGAAGCCAGAAGCGTCACTCTTCTTCACAAGGAAGGACATGTGACCTTGCTCAGAAGGCTGGGCCCGTCACCAAAGCCAAATAGAGCAGGCAGGCCAGATCTTAAAAAGAAACTGGGACCAATACCTTGTTGGGCAAGTTGGGCTTCACCACCTCTGTAGGTCTCCCACTTGAACAGATGTGGCTCGGGTAAGGCCCCTGGAGTCAGCCTCACTACTCACATGAGCCCTCGCTTTGCTCTGCCGAGCATCTATCTCCTCACCACTGTCTCCTGTTCCTATCCCAGCACGGTGAGTGGACAGAACAGAAACAGAGGCCCAGTAGAATAAATGACCCCAGGTGACAGAGACAGCAGAATCCCTACTCCCTGGGGCCATCTCTGAGCTTTTTCTTCTAGCTCCTGTCTCCTGACCAAATCTGGAAAGACTGAGTTCAGCTTCCTCCCACCGAGAGGCTGGGCCTCAACCTGTGTCCCTAACCCTGTGACCTTCTGGCCTCTGCCTACATCTCAGGCAGTGCCTCTACAGGCCAACCTATGCTGACTTCCTCAAGTCAGTCCCTCAACAAGAACAGGGGGAGAGGCAGTGTGACCCACTGTATAGCGACCTATACTGGGGGGAAAGTCATAGATATATTTTTCCTCTAGGGTCTCTGAAAATGCTCCTGTAGGCACCTGAGCTCAAACTGACTTTTTGCCCATTTATGAGCAGCTGTTATGAAATAGTAGGCAGCTGTCTAGAGTGGCGATTTTATAGCCCAAAAGGTTTGGATTGTAGTCATTGCTGACTAAGCAAAACCAAAAAAAAAGAAAAAAACATAGTAAAGCTGGAATGCAAACACAGAGCAACATAGGAGGGTGGGGGGGAAATAACAGATATGTTTTAAGGGCAGTGCCAACCGAGGCTCTAGACCAGTGGCTCTCAACCTTCCTAATGCTGCGACCCTTTAAGAGGGTTCTTCACGTTTTGGTGATCCCCTCCCCAACCATGAAATTATTTTCACTGCTACCTTATAACTGTGATTTTGCTAATGTTATGAACCATAATGTAAATATCTGCTAGACCGAGTGGTCTTAGGGGATCCCTGTGAAAGGGTCAGTCGACTCCCTTGGGGGTTGTGAACCGCAGAGGTTCCAGCCAGCTGGCGTCAGCTGCAGGTGGAGAACGTGGACAATTTGTTAGCTATTACTGAGTCAGTCACAGGGCTTATTTAGATTGCATTTATTTGTGTGTATGCACACATGAACATAAGCTGTGTGTGTGTGTGTGTTGTATGTGTAATAGCACACATGTGGAAGTCAATAGAAAGCATGTTGGACTTGGTTCTCTTCTTCCACCGTGTGGGTCTGGGGTGGAGCTTAGGTTGTCAGGCTTGCAGCAAAACCTCTTAGCCCTCCCACTGGCCCTGTCAAAGTATTTTCGTCGCTTATCTCCATGGGGTTTAATAACCATGACACTGTTCCTATCATACCCCGAACATACCTATATCATGACCTGGAGCTAAGGGTCACACATAATACTGGGCAGACACCAGGACATTTCCCTTCCTGTGCTCTTGGCTTCCTTTCCAAATTCTCATTCCAAAGGATAAGAGCTCTGACTCTTTTCAGGGTCTCGTTGTTCAGAAACACCACGGACCAGTCACAGTTCACCCAAGGGGGACAGGAGGCTCTAATGCTCCCACAGACCCTGTCTGGACCTGCAGACAGAGGGTAAGTATCTAAGATGAAAAGTTTGGTGCAATAGAAGGACCCAGCCACACATCCAGTGACCTCCTAACAGGGAGGAGAACATCCCGGGGCTAAGAGAAGTCAACAGAGCACAGAGACCACTGTGGGAGCCAAGGGTTCCTGAATGGCTTTGAGATTCTCCCCACTTTATGGTTCTCAGTTTCCAAGTATAATCTCTGGAGATAAAGACAATGTTTTACCAACACAAGTAGCATTACCTGAACAGATGTCGCCTGGGCTTCTCAAGATCTACCTGCCTGTAGCATCACAAGACAAGCTCTGGTCATGATTACAGCCGTCCTGATAAAATAATTCTCCTCTGAAATGTTCAGTGATGAGTTAATTTCCAAGCTCCTGTGCTGCTGCAGTGGGAGGCACAATTTAGTGAATTACTTCTTTCTCTAACCACTCAGTGCTCTGGGAGAGCTCATTCAGTTCACAGAGGCAAGCAATTTACTCCTGTGAGTTCAACACTTGCCTCGCCAGGCCTCCAAAGCTTTGGAAAATTACTCAACCCTCATTCCTGCCCTAGCACCCTGAACAAAATCCTCCAAGGCTGTTTGGTTGATTGCTAGTTCCCTACTGAGCCTTTACGAAACACCTTCTGAGTACAGAGCTCAGCATGCAGCACCTGGCAAATATGAAAGACAGATGTGCCAAGCCTCCAGTGACTGGCAAATAAACTTAGGACAGAAAACAAGCCCAGAGTGTGGTCAGCGTACCTTCCTGGAGGCTCTGGGCCAGCTCTGCTAGTCTCTTAAAGACAGAGCACTGGAATACTCATTTCTTGTAATCTTCTTCTTTTAGTCTTTTAAAAGGCTAGCCAAGATGTGACAAACCGTTCCAATGGGCGAAGAGCTGCCTGGCCCACCAAAGCCTGCACTCCACATACACTATTTCTTGCGTACTGTTGTGAACATCTGTCCTCCTGCTCCTCTCTCCCTCTGCGCTACCCTCCTCTGCTGCCCCCAGCACTTCTTCCCTGAAGGCTTCCCTGACTCCCATTGCTAACATAGGCAGGCAAGAGCTTCAAGCCTCTGAGCTGTAGATAGAAGGGCATGGTGTCTTTCTGATCTTTTCTCTCAGTATGTAAGGAGTACAATCACCCTGTAGCTTTTGGAGCATCCAGATAAAGTTCAACCTTAATGGTTGATTCTACCTTACTCTATAGAAATGTCCTGTCCAGGGTGACTCAGGAAGCCAAGAATGAAAGAGAGATATACTAGGCCCCGAGGTCAAGCCTTTCTGCAACCAACCTGAAGAATTTTCTAGAGTGCATGTGAGATGGTTTTATTGGCATGTGTCTCCGACATTGCTTACGTGCTTGTGTGATGGGCCTCGGGTGAGGTACCAGCTACAGAATGATGAGAAAGGGCCTTCTGGGAGTTTGCAGTGGCGTAGGCGAGACAAGTGTGTAAACATAAGGGGCCAAGTTGTGTCCTCAGTTATACCAGATTAGAACTTGCCCAGGGCAACACAGGGAAGTATCAGAGAGGAGGTGACATTTGCATATGTCCTGGTGCCTTGGAAGGAGATGTGGGGAAGCCCATCCCATAGGACCAAGTGACATACCTATATCATGCTCAGAAAGGCGCTAAAGTCTGGTCCGGAGGCCTTGGTGCTGACAATGGAAGAGCAGAGTAAATTGTGAAGCAGGTGCCAACGGGAGTCGAATACTGAACCATGACCTGTGCACTGCAATTCGAGTTTAGGGTACACTCCTCAAGCTTCTTCCAGGACCGCCAAGCTTCCCCCAACAATGCCTTTTCCATTTGTGTCCTCTGTGATTCTCACAAAGACCCAGTCAGACTTGAGGCGTTAGAAAGCCTATTCATTTATGAGCTCTTAGTTTCCCGTTAGAGCTTTAAGGTTGGCAGGTGTTACTGTAAACCCGGCCACAAACCCATGGTTGGGGTACTCAGAGGCCTTGGGGAGAGAGCCTACTCCTACAATCATTCTGCTAAATGGACATAGCAGCAGACTGCCCTCTAAACCCATTTATCTCCACCCATAGATAACTGCAGCTCCCAGACCTCATCAGAGAAGTTTATGCAGTGGGTGGTGATTAATGTAGAAATTCCCAACTGGTCAAAGTGCAGAGAGAGTGTCAGTGGGGCACTCAGGGACACCACACACACACACACACACACACACACACACTCCTCTTCAAGGCTCAGGGGCCACTGGGGAAAAAAGAGCGAGGTGGAAAGATCGTAAGAGTCAGAGTTTGGGGAGAGCTGGAACCAAACAGTGTCTTCTGCATGTGACAGAACTGCTTCACTCAGACAGCTCATGCCCTCCCAGCAGCTGAAGCTGTCTGCACAAGATCTGTACAAGAACAAGCCAGTCAACAATCCACTGTGGAGGAAGTAGGAGAGCAGAAGCCTGTAGCCCTCACTGGGGAGCTGTGGGCAACAAAGCCAGTTTTCTTTAGGCTGACACATTCCAATGAATAGTTCCACCACACCCCTGAGCATACAGTTGCACTCTGTGAGTTATTTAATAAAAATAAATAAATAAAAAGAAGGGGGAGGAGGGGCTGTAAAGATGACTGCACAGCCAAAAGCACTTGTTCTTCTTGTTGAGGACCTGGGTTCAATTCCCAGCACCACATGTGGACTCCCAGTTATCTGTTCAGTCCAGTCCTGGGGGAATCTGATGCCCTTTTCTGACCTCAGCAGGCAGCAGGCACACTCACAATGCAAAAACATGCATGTGCGCAATTACACAAAATAATAAAATAGACAAATCTTTAAAGAATATTTTTAAGGGACATGGGGAAATGAATGAATGAATAAATAAATAAATGGACATGAAGTTGGGAGGGTCCCATAAGGTAGGAGCAGATTTAGGAGATGTTGGGTGAGGAATGGGGAATGAATGTGACCAAAATACATGGTATGAAATGCTCAAATAACTTATAAAATTAATAATAATAATAATAAAATGAATCATTTTATAAATTAAAGATAGTCAGGCACACCCTGGATGGATTGTTAGGAGGACTGGGGAATCACAGACATGGCCAGCCACAGAACATGGCCTTCTGGAGAGGCCTAGTAAAAGACAGTTTGAGACAGGAGTGGAAGCTAAGGATGCAACCCACATACAGACAACATCCCCCTTATGAATATGAGTATGAAGCATGGGGGATCAGAGAGAGACCCACACTGACCAAAGACCCCAAATCCAAATCTCTCCTTTAGCCCTCAACTATGAATCTATCCTCCTCCTCTTCTTTTTTCTCCTCTTCTTCCTCCTCCTTCTATGGTTTTTCAAGACAGAGTTTCTGTAAGTAGCCTTGGCTGTCCTGGAACTTATTCTGTAAATCGGGTTGGCCCCGAACTCAGAGATCCACATATCTCTGCCTCGTAAGTGCTGGGATTAAAGGCGTGCGCCACCACTACCCGGTGTCCAGCTCTATCCAGTTTCTTAAATCTTTCACAGACACTTGAAACCACAGGCCCAAACAGAACTATCTTGTTTCCTAATCCTGTGGTTATACCTGAGAGTCTAACTCAGAGGAGAGCATTGAGAGGTTGCCCTGACCTTGCCCACATCCTCTGATGTCATTGTCCTCTGAATGCCCCCCTCCCCCGTTGAGAGAAGAGAAGATAAGATTGGATGTTCCCTTGAACTTTCCCAATATAGCAGATCCAAATCATTTTCACAATCTCTTCCCGTCCCGTCCGTTTCATTCACAGCCAAATTTCCAAAGTATAAATCAAGTCACTTAACTTCCTGACTCCTCACTGCACCTAGAGAAAAGTCCAAATTCCAGTAGGGTCATCCATGATCTGGCCTTGGATCAGGAAAGCGGAAACTGATATATCAAGCATCGTCTGGTCCCTTCCCACCTTCCGTTGGACTTTAAGAGCCACACTGACCATGTGACTCCTGATGTCTGGCCTCTGCCTCTGAACCTGCAGCTCAGGGCACCTGCTCCTGGACGCATGGTTTGTGCCCCAGGCAGTCTGTAAATCAGGCAGAGAGCAGAGTATTGTCTTTGGTTAGACAAGCCCCCGCCAGGAGGGAGGGTCACTCAAACCTGGCAGAGCCCCTGATGCTCCCCAGATGAAGAGTAAATGTGAATGAACTTCTGTTTAGCCCACATAGTGGCATGTTAGGAGGAAGTCATACCCAACTACAAGTATCTTCATAATTATAATTTCCTTTTTCCCCATAAGAGCCATGTGTAAAAGTTGATATTCTCAATTTTACAGAGAAAAGGTTGATGTGGGAAGGTAGTTTGCTCTGAATAGAGGAATAGTAAAGAGTGTACCTAGTGGTGGTGATGTTGGAAAGGAGGAGGAGGGAGATGGAGAGGAAGGAGGAGGTCATACCAAGTCCTGGAATTGGCTCAGCATAACTAAAAGGATCCTAACATCCTGACATCTTGTCTGGGGAGAGAGAGTAGGATACACTCTTAGAAGCTCTTTTTCTTTCTTGGGTTTCACGATTTCAGGGAAATAGCAACGATTTTCATGACTTCAGTGAAGCATAGGTCCGTACGATATTACCAAGTGCTGGAAAGAGCCACCCTGTTCCACTTTCCGTGTCTCTCTTCCCGCCCTTTCCTATCAGTTCCACAGGAATCTGAAAAATAAGGTGTGTGCTTGCCAGATTTTATTAAATCTTATCCACAAGGAGGACAACTCTGTTATCAGACATCAGATATTATGAGTTCTAGAGACTCATTGGGAATTGTCCTGAAGGCTGGAGAAGCAAGTAGAAAAGAAATAGGGTGGAAAGAAGGTGGGGGAGTGTGAGGAGGGGGACCACACTGCCAGACAGCAGAAGCACACATAAATCAGACCCTTGAGAAGCAGCCACAGCTGGCATAGCTGATGGTCCTAACCCAGGACACTGCCCACAGTGCATCTGGTGCACCTGCACCCACTTCCATCAGAAAGACTCCTTCCCAAGTCCTACTCCTTTAGACAATGTTACAGCAGTGCACCCGCCCTTAGGGCCAGGGCCTGAGAGGCTGGCCCAAAAAAGTCTATTTTCCTAAGTCACCCAGATGTCTTCATGCCGTGTCTTCCTTGCTCCCTGACCTTCATTCAGACTCCAGTTGCCTTTCTCTAGACTATTCCACCAGACTTCCTCTGCCCTACCTGCCTGTGGTAGAAACGTGACCTCAGACTCCAGCTACGACCAACTCAATCGTATCAGACCCAGTATACTGGCAACGACGGCTAGAAAAATTATGTAAAACGTGTACTTTTAAAATCCATTTAAACTAACTGGAGAGCTCCCAAGACCGAAGGTTCATGAAAGGCCAAGATCCCGGAAAAGGGGAAATGGAAGCAGTGAGCTTGGCGTGAGCCACAGCCAGATGAACCTTTTGCCTTCTACTCAGCAGTTTAAACCTGGGGAAATGGAGCTGAGCACCCAGTGTTCTCTTGAGGAAATGGGAACCGAAGCCTGAATTCCGTGTCAGTGTCATTGTTAAAGCTCCATATGACTGGCAGTTCCTGCATTTGATCATGCCACTTTATACATGATCTAGCATTCCATTAAAAATGACCAGCAAGCCAGGCACATCTGCAGTCCTCACTCCTGGAGAGGTTAAGGCAGGGGGACCATTTGAGCCCATCCATGAGTTAAAAATTAGTCTGGGTAGCACAGTGAAATTCAAATTCCCTTTGTCTGATCAAAACAAAGTGAAACAAAAGTCAGCAAAAATTACCGGGGAAATCAAGAAGTAGGATCAAATGACTGAAACTCAAGAAACAAAACACCAAGAAAAAAAAACCAACAAACAAGCAACACTTCAACAGATACAAAGAAGATCCAGATATGAAAGTTATCAACTACAGCCTAGAAGACAAAGAGACTTGGTGTCACTCTTGAATTGCTGTTAGGTTTGGCTGAGCATCCTAGAACCCCAACGTAACATCAATTTACACAATTAAAGTCTTGGGGGCAAAGACAACTCAGTTAGTAAAGTGCTTGCCATACAAGCACAGAGACCTGAGTTTAAACCTCCAGCATCCGTTTAGGGCATCTTGTGCCTGTAATCTCAGTACTGGGAGGGTGGAGACAGGAGGACCCCTGGGGCTTGTTGGCCAGCCAGGCTAGTCTAATTGGTGTGATCCAGGTGGAAAGTGAGAAAGACATCAGTCATCAATCCCTGGTCTCAATTGCACACACACCTGTACATGCACACGTATACACACACACACACATGCACAAGCACACACACATGGACACACACACACCTCATATTTTTCACATAGAAGAGCTGGCACACAAGGTTGGTATCTGCTCTCTCTCTTCTGCCATTTCTAACGCCTGGCTTTCAATCTCAAGGCAGCTTTGTGGCCCTCAAGGATTTTTGAAACTCCAGCCATCATTTCCGAAACCCAAAGAAAAGTGAATACTACTATCAACGGTGGTCCATTTCTCCTCAGTGACTGCTCCCGCTGCGAGCACCTCCCTAGAATCCCTGAGTGCTCACTCTTGTGGGCTGGTTGCTTATTCCAGCCTAGGAAGCTGAATGCTCTTCCGGGTCAGGAACTCACAGGCCCCGCGGAATTCCATAGCTAAGAATTAGCCTTCTCTATTACGCTCTCCCTTTAGGGACCCTCAACAGTGCCCCTTTGCTAGACATATAAAGTCCTTCCAGGTCTGGCTCCTACCTCTCTCTAGCTCCATTTCCTGTCCCTCCCTACAGATATCCTAGACCGTAACCAGCCTTGGCAACTGATCACTTTCAGAACACACAGACAGGAGCCTCTGGGAGCATTACTCCCTGGTTGTTTGTTAGCCTGGAATGCCCTTTCTCTGACAAGCCTGGCTCATTTTCAAAGCTTCATTCAAAGGTCATCTCTTTGTGTTACTTTTTCCAGGTCTTTCGGTAGGAACTCGGGGTCCTCCAGCTCTGCCTGCACTTGGCGCATGCCTGGATTGCAGTTCTGGTCTCATGCTATGGCCCTTTCTGAATGAGACTCTCCAGGGTAGAAACACTTATAGCTTCCTTATCTCCCCACCCCCACCACCTCATGCAGAGTTCCCCAAGGTCTGCATACAGTAGGTGCTTTGCCAGAGTTTGCTGAATGGGTGAGAACGGGATGAATACATTTAGTCAATCGATCCATTTCAAGTGCTTCCTCTCACTAATGTATGCAAGTATGCAACTCTAGACAAGAAGCCTTCACACATGATGCATTTGATTTTGTAAATCTTCTTGTTGCAGAAAACTTGTTGCACTATATGTTGCAAGGAATGATTGATTTGAGCTGGGAAGTTGCTCGTGTGTATATTATTTGAGACAGTGCTATGAAACCAACTTCAGAGTAGCCCGGTGCATTTAGCAGTCACAAGGCATAAAATTCCATTCAGCAGCACAAACCTGAGTGTTCAGCAAGCAGTGCAGAAGATGCTGCAAGTCTGCAGCTCCCTCATCTTGTGCACACACCAGAAAGAGTGCAGTCACTGGCTCACAGGGCCTGCGACCTCTGACAGGCTAGAACCAGGGCTAAGAATGTCTCCGCAACAGACAGCTCACAGTGAGTGCTGTTTGCTTACTATGAAATAGAAGCCTGTTCCTACAAATATTTGGAAAAAGAAATCAACAATGTCAATAGAACAGCAAAANAAAAAAAAAAAAAGACTTTTGGAGGCAAGCTTAAATTTGGAACAACCATGATTATCGAAACATGAAAATTAAACCAGAAGCGGGAGAAGTGAACTTCAGCCCAACATTAATTATTAGCATTAATGCAAGAGTGAGTAGCCAATGCCACTCCTCTGGATGTCTTTGTTCCCCTGTAGAAGAGTGTCTTCTTGGTGTATCTTTCACAGACAGCAATATCCCTTTCCATAAAAACAGGGCAAGTTGCAAGCCCAGGTCCTTGGCAGCCAATACTGTATTTATTCATGCAGGTGACTCCTATTTATAGCAAATGGTTCTGGTTTGCATCATACTGTTTCCCTTTCAAGATTAGTCAATTTAAGGACAATAAAAGAATCAATCTATAGAAGACTAAGCAAGTAAATGTAATAATACGTGTGGTCACAGTAAACAAAAGGTAAGCAGTATTTACAGGGAAGTTTGGAAAGCAAATTGTCCAGGGTGGAGAGCATGCTTTCCCAGTGGTGGGGCAGGCCGGGCAGGCTCTGAAAAGCAGGCAGGGTCAGGGTGGAAACGGAATCTGGATGGAAGACCTGGGATTCTGAAGGAATAGGATCTGGTATACCAAGCTGATTCTTCTTGTAACCGTACTTTTCAACACTGCCTCATGCTGTTTTCCAGGCCGAGTTCCTTGCCCGCTCCCCATGCCTCTGAAGGGCTGTGTGTGAGTGTGTGTGTGTGTGTGTGNGATGAGGTGGGGCTGACGATGGCGGCTGATGGTGAGCATCTTTCCGCACAGAGGCCCTGACCCGGGTCACAGGAAGTCAGCACCGCCCCGTACTCTGTTCTCAAGTTGTCCTGCAGGGGCCCTGATACCTAGGGACATAGTCCCTGCACGTTCGCGTGGGCCTCCCGGAGGCCCTCCTGGAGGGAAAGGGAGCAGCCCCAAACCTCAGCCTATGTCAGCAATCCTCATGCGAGACTTAACCCTTATCTGTGCTTTCTGATTTGTGGCTCTGTTCTCCTTTTCCGTCCCTTTTCCCCTGTAGGCATGAAGTCTCCAGCAGCCCCCATGTCCCATGAACGAGAAATGCAGTACAGAAGGGAGAAGAGGCAGGAGAACGTGTTCTGAATCAGCGTGGCGTTTCTGAGCCTGGCCGTGGTTCTGGCAGATCTGACCCGATGTGCCAAACAAAGTGACACAAGATAGAGGCTCCATGTCTCAGCATCAATGCCATCAATCTAGACGCTGCCAGCGGCGCTGGCTTCTCTTGGAAAACATTTCAAAAAGAAAAGGTCACAGCTGTTTGTTTCTCAGTGTGCATGAATTCACAGAGCTCTGGCTGGAGGTCTCCGCGGCCGCTCTAACCCTCCCAGGACAAGCCCTCTAAGCTCGGTAAGGCCTCCAAGGCCAGTCCCCAGATCCGAGTACACCCATCAGTCTGGTCTTCTGAGAGCTGCCTGTCTCCTGTCGTGAAGATTAAAATGCAATAACACTACTTGTGAGTTTGCACTATGGGGGATTTAAAGCCTGACCTTTTCCACTTACTAGTGTGTGACCTGGGCTTAATATAGAACATCCCTGGACGTTTCTAGAACGTGAAGCAAGTTTACAGGATAACCACAGACTTAGTAAGATCAGCTTAAGAAAAGAACAAAATCCTGTCATTGTTAGTATTGTGGTTGGAACCGGAGAATGTCATGTTAAGTAAAACAAGCCAAGCCAGAAAGACAACTACTTCAAGATCTCTCTCCTATATAGGAACCCCAAAAGTAAGATGGTGACTACCAAAGACTAGGAAGGGGTTGTGAGATGGAGGTTAGGGAAGCATTGGTTAATGAAGACAAACATACAGTTCACTGGCAGCATTAAGTCCTTCAGCTTAGTAGATCACTAGAATCAGCAGCAACTTATTGTATATTTCCAAGTAGCTATAAGAGAGGATTTTTGGTAAACGTTTGAAGTGATGGCTGTACTAATTATCTTGATTTGCTAATTTTACACTGCGATAGATAGATAGACAGACAGACAGACAGATAGATAGATCAAGCTGTCATACTTTACTCCACAACCAGGTAGAATTACATTATACGTCAATGCCAAAGAATAGGCACCGATTCATAAGTCACCTCTGGAAACCAAGTGGAATAATAAAATTAGAATGTTTAGTGTGGGATCTAGAACAGTGCTCAGTGATTTACAACCCTTGATGCTCCCTCAGGGGACTGGAGTTTTGGTCCCTGCACCCACACCAGGGAACTCCAGATCCAGTGGCTCTAACACCCTCTTCCGGCCTTTGCAGGTTCCTGCACTCATGTGAGTGCACGTGTGTGAGCACATACACATACACACACATATTATTTAAAACTTTCAAAATCCTTCTTTAAAAGAATATTTAGTATGGCTCCTGACACATAACCAATGGCTGATACAGACTGGTCGTAAAGGCTATCATAGGTAAAATAATCCTGAAGGCTAGCTGTTTGGTTGAGTTTTGACATATCACAGTCACTGAAAAATGAGTTACTCTAAAATCTGACTGTGGGCAGCATAGGTGCTTTATTATGTCCCACAATCCTGAGGGTCGCCTGGGCTTTGTTGGACAGTTCTTCCACGAGGCCTCTTACGGTTGCCATCAGAAAAGGCTGAGGTGGAGACATTGGGAATATCCTCTTAAACAACCATTTTCTCGTGTGATTTATGCCTCAGCTGGGATAGCTGGAGCAGCTGGGGAGAGACGGGGCATCTTCCTCTAGACAACCTTTTGTGTGATTAGCAGGGTAGTTTCCAAGAAGACAGATGCCTTCCGCAGCTACTGGCTTCTCCCAGCATCTAAGCATCTAAGAGAACAACAAGCTGTGTGGCTTCTGGCCCTAGCTTCAAAAATCCCACCGTGTCACTTACTCCGCAGCCCCGATCCCATATGGAAGGGAGGTACAAGAGGGATGAATACCAAAATGAATTCACTGGGACAAACTCGGAGAGCAGCTACCACACCATCCACCTGACCTGTTAGTATGTCATTGAAATCTCCGGATGCAGAATAGGATGCCTGAGCACAGTGGCCTTTTGTTGCTGATCGCTGTTAGCTCTCAAAGGCTATTCAGATAACCAGGAATGAGCTCAACCTGGATTACAGGAGGATTTCTGGAAGTTAGATAAAAGCCAGCATTCCTCAGAAACTTAAGAAATTGGTTCCCATCTACCAAAAAGAGTCATTTCCCTTACCTCTGACAGAAGGGACTTATGGCTACCTGTGGGGCCTATCATCATATCAACATATCAAAGTCCAAGCTGGCCTCCAGGTTCCCTCAGCATCCCAAGTACCTGTTAAAGTCCATACCAGCATCCTGGCCCTTCTCACCTCCTTCTCTTCCCTTCTCACCTCCTTCCCTTCCCTCGCCTTCCCTTCCCTCGCCTTCCCTTCCCTTCCCTTGCCTTGCCTTCCCTTCCCTTCACTTCCCTTCCCTTCCCTTCCCTTCCCTCCCCACTCCCCCCCTTCTGTCTGCTCTATTCTCTCTCTCTTGCCATCTCGCTGTCATCTCTGACTCTCTCTCCGTCTGGCCTGCTTCCCTAGACCTGGCCATATCCTGTCTGCTTCTTTCTCTCTTTGCTCTGGGCTTTCCCACATGCCTCTGCCTGTTCTCTCTCTTGCATACTATGGAACAGTCACGTTGGCAGTTTCCTCACTGCACGCCCTTATGCACAGCCACCCTTCGCAAAGGTCCCATTTGCTTCTCTGTACAATGGAGATGACACCATGCTCCACAGCTCATGGGGACATAGGACGTGGGACTAAGGACATTACATACGAAAAGGTCTAATGTGGTACCCAGCACTCTAGGGACCATGCCAGCTCCCTAATACCAAGTGAAGTGGGGAGAGACACTCACCACAACACACTTGGCTCCCTTTTTGGAGGAGGGACCACCCTGAGTCCAGGCTGCTGTCACTCTCCCAGCCCCTCATCTTTGTGTATTTGTTCCTGCAAGTTTAGTTTAGCTCAGAGCCTGCTGCGTTTGTGGCTGGCACTGAATAAGTAATGGCTTGTTCAGAAACAGAGTTGTCAACTCACACTGCCTCACCAGGCTCCTTATGAATGGATCTTTTGCTAAATCTGGAATGAGTTATTTAAAAATTAAAGAAAAAGAATCTATCTGAGCTGAGAAATCTCCCAGATGCTTTCATGTTCTTATGACCTGCTTTCTTTGAAAGATGCCGGGAACCTCACACATGGTCATTTGGGATTTAACGGCAATTACCAACCAGCTGGAGAGAAATCAGATGACAAGTTACTGGAGACAGTTCTTAATGCTGTATTCAGGGCATCAGAGAAAGCCACTTAGCCTCTCAGCAGTGAGTTCTGTCCTATATACATATACATAGACATATATATCACTGTGCGCAGTGCCGGTCTGAGGGGGAAGTGAAGGGAGAGCAGGAATAACCCTCCCTGGGAAGGTATCTGTGGCTCTGTTTATACCTGGCCCTGAACTCTCCTCGGCTTTTCTTCCCTCCTGTGGTTCAGCTTCTAGACCATGCAGGTGGAACACCACATCTCACGCTTCATCTGTGCTCTGAGATTAGGCCACACACCTGCTGTCCACTGGACAGCCTTCTCTGGACATCCCACACTTACTTCCTCAAGCATGCCTAAAGCCCACTTCCCACTCTCCAAACTGACCTCCTACACACACCTTGTCCTGCACCAGCCAACAGCAGGCAAGCGCATTCTGTTCCTGCTGAAGTTCACATATCCAGTCACTTGTCACCAATCACTATCACAATTGTTGTTGGATTAAACATCTACCCCTACCCCACTCCACAGAGAGCCCCCACATCTTACCTGGACTATGGGGTACCCCCAAGAGCCTTCCTTTCATTCCTCTCTACATCAGCTAGTCAGGCTTCCCCTGGCTAAAGAAAGGGTCCAGGGAAGGAGAACAGAGGAGAGCAGCTAATTCTTAAGCTTTCTAAGGTGCTTCATGTCCCCATTCTGGGTCCTTTGTGCCTTCCTCTGCAAAAGAGGGGAATTGGATCGAATAAAGGCTTCTAAAAGTTTCTGAGATTTTGAGGATTTTCTGCAAAGGAGATTTAAAAGAAGAAGAAGTAGAATCTGAGATCTTCATCTTACCACAGGCCTTAGATCTGAAAAGGAAAATTACCAACTCCTTTGCAGGGCAAACCAAGGTCCTTGATGTCCAGTACTTCAGTTGGCTCAGCAGAAGGTGGCCATGTGGCAGAGGAAGGACTATTAGGAACAGCTGATTTTCCATGGCAAGGACAGTCAGAGGTTAAAGGCCTCTGTATGCATCAAAGAGTCTGTCTGGTCAGCATTTGGGGCATGGTAGGTGCAGGGGGCAAGCACCACTAATACCCGACCCTCCACCATTGAGGATACAGAGGCACTGTGTGAGACTCCTCAACCTGGGTTCACATTGCAAACATGAGCCCGGCATGCTAAATAGAGCCAACTGGCACTAGCTCTGCCATTTAGGTGAAGAAGTAAAACCCAAAGAGATCAAACGATGCCATACGATTATGTAGTTAATAGCAGCAGTGTCACCATCTTCTAAGTCCTCGGGCCACGCAGGCTCTTTCAAGCCTGTTACACCACTTTTACCCATATTTGCTCCACACAGAGAGACTCAGGTCTCCCTGCTAGTTACAGACCTGCTGACCCCTCATGCCACATTTCATGGTAATTGTTGTCACTAATGACCACCTCTCAAAGGTCATTACACACAGGTGGTGCAGGGCTTTCACGGACTCACCTTCCAAGGTAAGACAGTCCAGAATACTCTCTTTTCAGTTGAGGCTGAGGCTAAGGGTAGAAGCTGACACTTTCCCTGCTTCAGGATGGTGCCTAAGGTAGCAACTTAATTCTCACCATGGTTCTGTGCGATGACATCCTGGCATCCATTTTTATAGATAACAAAACTGAGCGCACGCACGGCGTGCCCAGTGTGAGGTGAGGCCATATAAAGAACAGATGTTCCCAGAGCGGTGTTGAAAAGTTTTGCACTGTCTCTTACCTGCTATTCCTGGAATCCTCTAATTTTCCATCCACTTCAGCTTGCATTCCTGCTAAGAAACAGCCCCAAGGCTCCCAAATTAAAGTACTTAGACTTGGTTCTCTCAATTCACGGCTGTGAAGAAAACAGAGAGGATGAATGTTCCTGATAGGAACAGAGGAACTTCTGGTCCTACCAGCAGCCTGTCTTGAGATGAGAGACCCTGTGATCCAGAGCTAAGGCCCTTGGAGTTATTTCCCCTGACTTTGCTCCAGACACTAAGTCATAAATTCAGAGACCAGCTAGCACCTCTTCTCCATGCCCCACAGGTCTGACCCTGCCCCAGTCCCAGCTAGATTCCTAAAAGAAGTCACAACACTCCTTTTTCCATCCCATAGTTCTTTCTTCCTTGTAAGCAACTGTTCCCTCTAACTTCTTGCATAGCCCCAGGCCTCAAGCTCCACTCCATCTATTCCCAGCCCTCTTCCTGGCCTCCCCTTGAAATCCAGCACTGGCCTCCCTTTCAGTAGACCCAGCACTAGCTCATTATCTTGTAGCCCCAGGACCTAGCACAGAACCCAGAAGAAAACACAGACTGGGTACTGTCTGTTGGATGTGTGGATGAATGAATTAGTGAGTGAGTGTAATACTGGGTAGGCAAGGAGTTAAGTATAAGGGGACCAAGAAACACTGAGGCTGTACAGTGGTAGCTGTGTCCCCTGGTTAGACAAAGGGCTAGTTAGGAGAGAGCCAGGGAAACAACCATTGTCCCTGGGTAACTGTGGCTCCTGGCGGTCAGAATGACCCTTTGTGATAAAAACACGCTTGAAACATGTATGTCCTTCCTACTACATCAGAAACTCAGGCACCAGGGTGCTTTCCCAGTTGCCACACATGTGCCCTAAAGATAGGTCTGCAACCTCGAAAGACTCCCACTTCATTATAAAATCATCTGCATTATGATTTTGACTCCACCCCCCTCTGGGGCATGGGAGGTTTCATGAGAATAATGGGGGAAAGTACCCAAGAAGGGAGATCTGGTCTACCCGGATTCGGGAGGTGAACCGGGGTTTGATGCCTTGTAAATGTGTCACTCATTTCATAAATATTCATAAAATGCCTTTAAAATCCACAGTGCAGAACCCAATGGGCTGCCAGCCCATGGGCTTTTAGGGTCAACAGCCCCCTCCCTTCCTCCCATACTGTCCTTTGCTTTGCTTTGTTTTACTTTGCTAAATAGGCAGATGTTGTTAGCTTAAGCTGCCTGTGTCTCTCAGCTGAAATCTCTTCTCAAGAGGCAGGGCTGGGGATGTGATTCAGTGGGTAGAGCACTTGCCTAGTATGTGTGGAACCCTGTGTTTGGTTCCTGGCATCCCAAGCTGGGTGTGGTTGTGCAGGCTTGTAATTCCAGCATTTGGGTGGCAGAGGCAAGAAGATCAGGAGTTCAAGGTCATCTTCAGCTATGTGTGGAGTTTGAGGCCAGCCTAGGGGAGGGAGATGAAAACTGGGGAGAAATTTCTTCTAGTAACAAATGAATGGATGGAGGGATGGATGGATAGATGGATGGAGGGAGGGAGGAAGGGAGGGAGGGAGGGATGGACGAGTTAACAGTGGTATTGAGCAATATTTTAATAATGATTTATGATTTTTTTTGCTCTCTGATTCTTCAAACCCTGATAAGCTTCTCCAGTCCCTTTGAAGACTGAGTTCCTTACTCATTGCCACAGGTCAGGTCTAACCACTGAGCTTCTCTGTCTCACCCATTGGGATACTCCAGGCCTATCGTTTTACCCTCTTCCTCACCCCCCTGTATCTTACAGAGAGTAACAGTCCATTCTCTCTCCCTCCCTCACAAACCTTCCCCAGAACTCCCCCTTCCTCAGCACCAACCGTCTTGAGCAGGCACTTCTCTGAGTCCATCCTGAGTTCTATTCACCAACACCCCCACACCCCCACACACACATGCACACACACCTTGCCTTTACCTTTGTGAAGGCAGGTATGGGCACCAATAGGAGGGATAAAGCAGCTGGCTGACAACTTGGGTGTTGGGGGCCCTGGGTCCATATCTCCTCATAGACTCCATTCCCAGAACAGTAGGTAGTGCACTGCATCTCACTGCTATTGTCCCACAACACACAATGTTCTCTGCTCTCTGCCACAGCATCCAACTCCAATTGAGACGCTGGCTGAAGGAACAGAGCACTGAAATCAACGCCTAATCTCTGAATCTGTACTTCCCACCACGGCTGCTATAAAGTGGTTAGATCCCTGGTCACTAGCTGTCCCTAGGAGGTGGCCCAGCCAACTGAGGCTGGGTTTCTGTGTTCTGTTTTCTGATAAGGACAGAAGTGAGGTCACAGGCAGCAGAGCTCTGCAATCCTTAAACAACACTGAAGTTGGTGATTGTCCTCCAAGGAAAAGAGAACCATGTGTGTAAGAACTCACACAGGTTCTTCTCAGCACAGCCCTTTGTTACCCAGTGCACCGGGGTGGGAGTGGGGGAGTCACTGAGGTCAGCATCACACAAATGTACTAAGTGCTCTTGGCAAATACAGCCCCCCACAAAGATGGTCTCTGGGGATTGGCCGAGGAAGGAAGGAACACAGGCAATTTGGCTTTGCATACTTGTGAGTTGTTCTAATTTTTGCAACAAACATGCTTTGTTTTTATAATTAAAAAATAGCCAGCCATAAATCTTATGAATGCCTTCTCTTTTAATAAACTTCAGGGTCTCGAGGAGCTGTAGGGTCCTTGGGGACCATCTAGTCCTGTCCCCTCCCTGACAAAGGAGGAGATCTGGCTCATAGGAGGCATGACTAGTCCAAGGTCGCTCAGCACGATCACACGTCACAGAAACCTAGACACATTTGTTTCTACAGCTCTTGGACAGCAAATCTGATCGGAACGTGGGCTGTACTAGCAAAAGGGCCTGTGGTCGCCTCCCCAAAGGGAAAGCAATTAGGATTGCAATAGCAAAACTGAGATGGTACAGGGTTATTTGTTTTGTTTTTAAGACAGGGTTTCTCTGTGTAGCCCTGGCTGTTCTGGAACTCACTCTGTAGACCAGGCTGGCCTCAGACTCACGGAGATCCACCCGCTTCTACCTCCTAAATGCTGGGATTAAAGACGTGTACCACCATTGCCTGGCAAGATGGAACAGTTTTGAATGGGATGTTAAAGCTCAAGAATTAACTAAGAAAATACAAAGAAAACCATGCAAGTAGGGCAGTGTTGGTGAACATCTTTAATTCCAGCACTCGGGAGGCAGAGGCAGATGGATCTCTGTGAGTTTGAGGCTGGATTGGTCGATAAGAGCTAGTTCCAAAACTACAGAGAAATCCTGTCTCAAAACACCAAAAAAAAAAAGGGGAAGGAAGGAAGGAAGAAAGAAAGAAAGAAAGAAAGAAAGAAAGAAAGAAAGAAAGAAAGAAAAAACCATGCAGGAGCAAGGAAGGTGAGGAGGTGAGGGAGGATGTTTACTGAGGAATTCTAGGACTCCCCCGTTTTCAGGCTCCAGGAAAGACTCCAGCTTGCAAGAAGATGTAAGAGCAGTGGAAGACCCCTGGAAACCATGCAAAGGACAAATTTTGAGGCAAAAAGCAGAAAGGCAACCCTCCCCTCTAAGCTGGGAAACAGGGTCTGGATGTGGTTTGTGACCCAACAGCTTGTGCGCTGGCTTCGTATCCAGGGTAACAGTGTGGGTGAGATGGAGACTTTAGAACTGGCGTTGAGGAGAGGTGTAGGTTGTTAAAGTCACAGCCTTCAGGAGGATTAAGGTAAGCCCTCTCCTGTTGCTGTTTGTTTGATAAGGTCTTACCCCGACATACAGGGCCTCTATGTCTCTGCCCTCAGTGATGGGATCTCAGGCATGGGCCACCGTACCCAGCTTACAGGAGTTTCTTTGCAAAATGGGTTGCTGTGAGAACAAGCCCAACCCTGGAACCTCCACCATGAGAAAACAATAGCCAGGCCCTTGCTGAAGTCGAGCCTGAACCTCCCAAGCAGGAAGCTAAACAAACTTTTCTTTATGAAGTAGCCTACCTCAGGTGCCTCATTATGATGAAGGAGAGATAAGACCCCAGAGCAAATGAGAGAGTTGTGCCACCCCATTGTTTGCTGGTTTCAAATGCTGGCTTACAAAACATCAGCAAAATAACCCGCTGATAACGAAGAAAACACACTGAATCTGACTGAGGCCAGGGAAGATTGTACCTGGAGTCTTCATACTGTCCAAGACGGCATTAGGCAAAGTCAAAATCCTACTGGAGTTCTGAAGGTTTAACATGGGCTTTTGGCCTGAGAAGGCTCTGGGGTAGCATCTTTGGGCTGTCTTGGCATTTCCTTTGTAATCCACAATGGCAACCTCAGCAGGAAGTAACCCTTTCTTATACTAATAGATCGTCACACTCATGCTGAAGGAGGAAGTATTTGGCATCTCCTTCTGGATGAAAGAAATATTTTCAAAACCCCTAACAAACTTCTCTTCACTTTCCATTGGCTAGGGTAGGGTTACACTCCCATCTCAGCCAATCACTGTCAAAGAAGAGAGACATGGACTTAACTGACTCAAAATGAATCACTATGTGTACGTGGTGAAGCATCCAGCATACCTACATAAACATTGGGTATTGATTCATAAACAAAGAAGAGTACTTTAGAGTGTGCCAGACACACACTAGGGCCATAGCTTGGTCCCAACTCATTCTTTTTCTAACGTTCTTTCCAGTTCGAGACTCTTGTTTTTTAAAACTTGCTACTTCCTTTCTTTAAAAACAGAAAGAAAGGAAGGAAAGAAGGAAGGAAGGAAGGAAGGAAGGAAGGAAG
>LOEQ01010507.1:0-20128 GCA_001685075.1 Bramus lutescens | reverse complement strand
TCTATCTATCTATCTATCTACCTACCTACCTATCTATATATATAGATATCTCATTTGTCTGTCTCAATGGGGTTTCTCAGTGTAGCCCTGGCTGTCCTGGAACTCACTCTGTAGACGAGGATGGCCTCTAACCCAGAGATCCTCCTGCCTCTGTCTCCTGAGTGCTGGGATTAAAGACGTGTGCCACCACTACCCGTCCTTTTCATCCAATTTTCAAAATCTCTTTCTCCCAGACATGTCTTCCAGTTCTGGTCTTCATCATCTTCTCCAGTATGTGCATACCCTAACACCAACGCCAACAAACTGGACAAGACTCTGACTTCCTGCCTGTCATTGTGAAGCCCTTAATTAATGTGGTGTGTTTTTTTGTGGGTGGTGTCATATCCTTCCTTTTATGGCAAGCACCAAATACTTCCTTCTTGTGTGATCCACTGTTCTCTGTTTCTGTACCCAACACACGCAACATGTCCTTTTGTCCGAGGAGTCAGCTCTAGGCAAGACAAAGACTGAGAATAGGCAACCAAATAGAGCTGAGGCACACTTGGGGAGAGGGCCCAGCCAGTATGCCTGTGCCTGCCAGGAGCAGCTTGCAGGAAAGAGCAGAAATGAGCCCGAAAGCACGAAGCAGAAGACTGAACAAGGATGAGGCTGCAGGCTTGCTACAAATCAACTGGGGCCAGAAGTCAGAACCGCAAGGTCTTCCACCCTATGCACAGTAAGAGAACAGTCCAGATGGACTGCGGAGAGAAAGAGTGACCCACTGCCCACCTGGCGTCAGTCAAGTCTTCCAGACAGCCTCTGAGAGAGTGCTGCTGCACATTCGGAAGTTCCTCATCAGACTTGGCACACAGAAGAATCTATTCACAGGACACAGCTGAAGTGCTCACTGATCTGTCAATTCCTCTCTCTCTCCTGAGCCCAGAAGCAAGTCACATTAGCTGGCACCAGCATATCACCTGCAGGGGCAATGACAAGGCTGATCTCTTGCCTAGTATCTCCAGGCTCTTAGCATAATTTTTTTTCAGATAGATGTAGTCATTTTTATATGGCAAGCCAATATGGCTTGTGGTTAGATTGAGGATGGAAGGTGTGGGAGGAAGGCATTGATGACTGGGGCAAGTATCAGTCTGAAATAATTCTAACTCATTAAGGAGAGAAGACTTTCTGTTGCATGCACACAGAACACACATGTGTTCAGAATGATGGGCTAAAAACAGAACATATAACCCTGTGACCCTAAATCTGAGAATTAGAAATTTGAAGACTTAAGAAGATGTAGGCGGAGTTTTTCTGTCCTGCCAGTCAGTTCTGTCCTGCCAGCCAGCTCCCAATTAACCACACAGAGACTTATTATAAATTTTAAATGTTCAGCCAATAGCTCAGACTTGTCACTAACTAGCCCTTGTATCTTAAATTAACCCCTATTTCTTATCTACGTGCTACCACATGGTGGAAACTTTTCTCAGCATGGCATGTTTATCTTCTGCTTTCTCTGTGTCTCACTGGTGAACCCCTCCTCTGCCCACCCCTGCCATGTGCATCTGACCTTCTTCTTCCCAGCATCCTCTCAGTCTGTCTCTCCCACCTAACCTCTTACCCCCTACTTTTATAAACAATGAGAGCAACACCACTTCAGGGTGTACCAAAGGGCTGCTCCACAGCAGGAAGAGCATCTCCATCACCCAACCTGCCCCATTCTTCCCCACTGTCTGCACAAGAGTTGTCTGATTTTGTCCAAATCTGTGGTAGGACTCCCCTAGTCTCACCTCCAACTGGACTGCTAAGTCCCTGGCCATTGTGGAGCACTCAGGTTCCGCAAATATACCTAACTTGCCTCACCTGCAGGTCTTCGTTTCAGCTACTGACCTATCTATAGTACTGATAGATGTACTATCTAACATTGCATTTTGACAATGATTTAAGTGCAAGTATAATAGGAACAATACGTCAGGGAGATGTTCCAAGAAAGTAGCATGAGGAAGAACGGTAGTCAGTTGAGGGTAGTGTTTTATAGGCTGTTCTTGAACTAGTTGCTTCCTTCACAGGCAGAGGTTTGAGTGGCTGGAGCTAGTAATCTCAGGTCTTATGATCCCAGGAGGATTAGTCAATGTAAAAGATTTCCCTAAAGCTTCAACCAGCTCTCAGAAAGCCAGCCCATTGGATTGGGGGTGCTTGGTGGTTTCATTCTACTGGGAAACTCACAATTCTGAATTAGGAACTGAGATACTATACTGACTAGTCTCATGTCAAATTCACACAGTTAATGCCATTTGGGAAGAGGCTCCAGAAGATTTCCCTGTAGGGCATTTTCTTAACTAATGATTGATGGGGGAGGGTTCAACCCATTACCAGTGGTGCCATCCCTAGGCTGGTAGTCCTGGATTCTATAAGTAATCAGGCTGAGCAAGCCATGGGGAACAAGCCAGTAAGCAGCACTCCCCAATGGCCTCTGTATCAGTTCCTCCCTTGCTTGAGTTCCTGCCCTGAACTTCTATAAGTAATGCACTGTGCTATGGAACTGTTTTCTGAAATAAACTCTTTCCTCCCCAAATTGTTCTTTGTCATGGTGTCTCTTCACAGCAATAGGAACTGTCACTAAGACAGGTACTTACCCATCGACTCCCATCAACCATGTGGTGTATGTTTCTGCCTGGATGCCATGCAAGCCCAGCTGGCCTGGGCTTGGTGACTGCTACAGGGATATAGGCGGTGTCCTTTGATTGCCACTGCCTCCTTACGTCACTCCCTTTGTTGACTCAAGCTTTCTTTCCTCCTAAGTGATTCTCCTGTCAAACTACCATGTCATCACCTCCAAGAGCTCTCCAACTCTTCAGCCAGAACCAATGGCGATCACCAAGTATGACAAAAACCCTCTAGGTTTTGCCCTTCTTCCAGATTAAGTGAGAGGCTGGACCACTCCTTAGCAATGGGATGCTTGTTCTTTGCTTGCTTTGGTCTCTTTCTGACATCATGCCTGGTAATGCACGTGATTTCTATACTTGTCATGGGTTCTCAAGCCCATTAACATAAAAAGTTCGATATGCCTCTTTAGAAGTGTCATTGCACTGCATGTTGAGGCTGTTCTTATTGCCAACATGAAAATTTAAAAAAAGATGCTATTTGAAGCGGGGCATGGGAATTACCCCGTCATCACTTAATAGGAACAGTCTTATTTGCATTAGATATGTATAGGCTTGTGAAAGTGAGAGCGAAAATTGTTCTTTCCAAGTTATCTGGAACATTTGCATACATGTCTGAGAAAAAATGTAAATTAAAGAAGACGAGGAAGAGGCCCCAAATCTACATGGGTTTAAAACAGCTCCCTGTAAGGGGCAGAGTGATTTCCATGAAGCTGAAGGTGAGCCCAGGGAACTGCTGGAAAGGCCGTGTTCTCTGCCTCTAAAAAACCAACCTAACCAGCTACTGTCTTGAATTTGGGAAAGAGGTCTCACATCTACAGTCTCAGAGAGAGAGAGAGAGAGAGAGAGAGAGNGAAGGGAGACGGGGAAGGGGAGAGAGAGAGGGGGAAATAGCTACAGTTAGTAGATTAGGTCATCTTTTGTGCTTCTTGTATGCACTCACCTGTCCAGCTCACCTTGCACTGTGGCCTTGAGGTGCATGTGCTATTGACTTCATCTCTGCACCGTGCCTACTGAACCTGTCTTCCGGTTCCCTGATGAGTCAACTTGACGTCTATCCACAGTCATCTCTGAGGTGTCCCTTGCCTCACCTCTTATCCACAGCTGGTCTCTACCCACATGAGTTCGTTTCCTCACTCAAATGGAATATGGGGACAGATACGCGTGTCTTTAGGGTGAAGAGTGGCTATCCGGGTTATCAAAGAAATGAATGCTCCAGAGCCCAACACTTACTCAGGGAGAGAAAATCATGATAGAATTGACAGTTTACCCTGTTTCTCTCATTCAGAAACCTGTCCCATCATTCGGCATATACACCTCACACGTCAGTTCCCTTGTGAAGCGCCCCTGCATCCCAGACAGTCCTAAAGAGTACGTACCCACTCCATTGCTGCCGGAGGTTACTTTACTCATAACCAGGCTATAGTGCCCAGTGTCCAGGGGCAGGGACTGAGCCACCTCTGTCCCACTACACTCTAGCCCCACTCCTACCTTCAGGACCAGAAGAGGATCAAAGGGATGACAGCCACAAGCATATGTGTTCTGATGGATTTGGGTTAAGTGCCCAAGATGCTGAGCTCTGAGCAATGAAGTTGGGGAAGCTTGTGTCTACCTGGCCTAGGACCGCTCTTCCTAGGCCCTCGGCAAGGCTCCGACCAAATCCTAAAACTCTAGGTCACCTCATAGCCCTCTGAGACATCTTCTGGCCTAACATCTTGCTTTTAAAGAGTCCTGTTCTTGTGTTTATGGGGGCAGTGTTGGCAATACAGTTCAGGAAGGCTGGAAATGTGGAGCCCAAAGCTGGCTTTCATTCAGTCACTCCTCCTCCAGGGTACTTGCCAAGTAGACATTTTGTCTCAGTTAAAACATACCACCAATGGAGAGCTGATATCACTGTTCCTAGACTGATGTGCGCGGGGAACATTTTTTTTTTTTGCTAGATTCACATCCACCCTTTGACCCAGTCCTTCTTCTTGGGATATCCAGAATGAATCTAGTCTTTCCCCAGGGCAGCCCTCAGGTGCCAGGTACAGCTCTCTATCCTCTCAAATCTTTCTCCAGGTGAAATGCCCTCGATTCTGACCCTGCTTTTCAGTTTGCCCCAACAAGCCCATTTGCCAGCCCCCTTGAAAAAGCATTCTCTTCTAGTGAAAGAGATGAGGGGTCATGTTGGTTCTGCCCCTGCCCCACGCTGCTTCTCATCAAGAATAAATCCTTCCACATCTCTCCAATGCTGCAGAAATGTCACATTCACACTCGTGCTTGCTCCAACCATGTCACCTTACTGAGTTTAAAAAATGTGGTGTCCATGGTTTTGTGGAAAACAGAATGTTAGCTTGTCATCTTTTATTTTCCCTTTAGACACAGAGGAGAAAAGAGTCAAACCACTGAGAGCAAATAACTCAATGAAAACTTTCCCTTGAGAACTTGGGTCGGGACTCATGGGACTAGAACGTGGGCCAGTCAAGTAGCAGGCCACCTGACAGCTGGAAGGGAAAGCCGAAGCTAGAGTTTCTGAGACATTTAGAAAGGGAACTTGTTTTAGGGAAGAACTTTAAAATCTTATTTCCCAGACTCTTATCTTTATAAAATACTAGAGCTGGGTGGTGGTGGCACACACCTTTAATCTCAGCACAGATCTAGTTCCAGGACAGTTAGGGCTGTTATACAAAGAAATCCTGTCTTGAAAAAACAAACAAGAGAGAGAGAGAGAGAGAGAGAGAGAAACAGAAAATACTAAACCAGTGATTCTCAACCTTCCTAATACTGTGAACCCTTAAATACAGTTCCACATGTTGTGGTGACCCCCCAACCATAAAATTATTTTCATTGCTACCTCATAACTGTAATTTTGCCACTGTTATTAATCATAACGCAAATATCTGATATTTCAGTGACCCCTGTGAAAATGTCATTAACCCCCAAAGGAGTCACAACCCATGGGCTGAGGCACTCTGTAGTAGACAGTGTACAACTGATTAAATCTCATATAAATAATTCTAGTAAAATGGTGGTGGCACACACCTTAAACCCCAGCACTCAGGAGGCAGAGGCAGGTGGATCTCTGAGTTTCGGGCCAGCCTGGTCTACATAGTGAGTTCCAGGACAGCCAGAACTGTTACACAGAGAGACCTTGTACTAAAAAACAAAGCAAAACAAAATGATAACAATAATAATTCTAAAAAACTTCTCTAGAGTATCCTTCCCCCTCCCTCATGATCTCCTTCCTTTGTTTTTTCTCCGTCTCTCTTTCCTCCCTGTTTCCTTCACTAAAATGCATTTGGTGTGGCATATGCTTCCCTGTTATATGATCTTGTGCTTTAACACCATTAAATCGCATGTTGACATGAGTGAGCCAGGATGTGGAGTCCAAATCTTTCTATGACCAAGCCTCTAGGCCGCAGCTGGTCTTCAGTGGTATGATCTAAACTGCTAATATAGTCAGATAAAGAACAGCCCACACATCGACTCCACTGGGTCTTACTAATCCTTTAAACTGATACAAAATCCTTTCCAAACATAAGCGTTGTATAGGCGTATTGGGTAGAGGAGCATTTCCTTAATTGTCCTCATAATGACATGACTAAGCAAAAAACGCTTCAAGGGCTAAGAATCTTCACAACTCCAGCTTAAACCCGGTTCTGGCATCACCGAAAAGGCAATAAAGCACCCATGGAAATGTCTTCATTTGATTTGCCTCTCGGCCTGGGGACATGCAGGAAATGAGAGCGAGAGTGAGCATCCCAGCATACCACCTGGAAGGCTTCCTGCTTTCACAAAGATCTTCTGCCCCTCTTCTTCCCAACCATGATGACATCAGCACCCTCCCCAATCATCCTACACTCTGACGTCATCTGACGGAGAAAGCGCATCTACCTCCCACTTAGACCTGGATGAAGCATGATTCATTCAAGAGACTTACTATGGATGCCAGGGTAACAGTGTAAGGTGCTAGGCTGGCTACCTGAGCTGGTCATTATACACTGAGTACTTGCTGAAGTGCCACTCTGTACCTCACAAGTCTGTATAATTATTGTATCAATTAAAATTCAAATGCATATCTCTCCATCTCTGAGAGTCTGAGGGAAAGGTGAGGAATGGAGAAAGTAGGGTTTCAACAACATTTGAGTGAGGGAACCTAGTACCCTTCTCCCAAGTTCCCTCTGGAGGAAACAGGAGGTTCTGGCCCGACCCTAATCTCCCTGGCCCCCAGCCTGGAAAAACCCACCCTCCTTTCTAGGGGGGACTTAAAGGAAAGCCAACTTGTGGTTGGGACAGCACAACAGAGTAGTAGCAGGTGCAAGACACGTGACAGTACCCCTCTTCCTGAACCCCATTAGAAAGAATGCCATGAATCACACTGTAAGAGACCAAAAAGCTGCTGACCGTGCAGCTTTGATGTGTCTACCCCCAGAAAAGCCCAACTTAGGAGGCTCTCCTTCAGAAGGCCCATGATTGACAGAGCTAACCCTCAGTTTGGTTATGGTATAATTTAGGACCACTCCCTGCCCTGGGCTTTGGGAACTAAGAAATCTCTAGTGACCAATATTGATACAGTAGCTAAAATTGATCTATGAGGCAAGCACTATACTTACTGCCTTTATACATATTTTAACAAAAATTTTTCATAACATGCTAAGAGGCTGGCATCTTTAAAGTCTCCTAATGTAAAGATAATTAAAGAGCCAGGTGTGGTGGCTCATGTCTATAACCCTAGCACTTGAAAGGCTAAGGCAGAGTCACAGTGAGTTTGAGGGAAGCCTCGCCTAGATAGGAAGTTCTTGGCTAGGCTGAACTAGTGAGTAACACTCAAAAACTGATCAATAACAACAAAACAACCAACAGGCAAAAGAGACAGATAGGGGCCAGGAAGATGGGTCAGTTGGTAAAGTATTTTCTTGTAAGCTTAAGAACATTAGTCTAATCCCCAGAACCCAGAGAGAGAGAGAGAGAGAGAGAGAGAGAGAGCAGGAACAGACACTAAACTGAATGCTGGGAGAAGGGAGGTGGAGTCAGAGAGAAGCCATGTAGTCCCACTGCAGACAGAGGGAACTTTACCCTGTAAGCCACAGCCATATGGCCATACACAGATTACTAGAAATGGGTTAAATTAAAATTTAAGAGTTAGTCAATAAGAAGCAAGAGCTAATGGGCCAAGCAGTGATTTAATTAATACAGTTTCTGTGTGGTTATTTCAGGTCTGAGCAGCTGGAAACAAACAAACGGCCTCCTACAACATCTAGGGGCCATGCTCTAATGTCAGTGACTCCACTTCCTTTTTTGCAGGACCCTGAAGTGTGCATCTGACCTCTGTGCCAGGCAGGGCCATGCACCCTAGCACTGTAGGGTGTGGTCAGAAGATCCCAGCCTAGAATGGTACCAGAGTCCAGAGCCAAGAAATTGTGATTCCTTGCACCAGGCCACACAGATATCACATAGCAGTCCCACACCTACCCCAAACTACCAGAAAGGGAACAAATCCAGTATAACTTGTGGCATCTCCTGCTGCTGTCACAGGGCCTGCCTTCAGCCAGTGGGTCCAGATTTCTGGGGCTCAGTTAAGAAGGGCAGTGCTTAGCTGAAAGGCCTGCCCTACTTTATAGGTGAAAACATGGCCCCATTTAACACTCTAAGCACGGCTAATAATCTAGGCATGTGACTGCCCCACCCCCAATTTCCTCAAAGACATTCACAGAGCAAAGGTATATTTATAACAATTATGTTCTTTGATGCTGTGTGAAGCTGGGTTGTGATAAATGGCAGATAATATGTTCGTGTTACATAAGGAAACCACGGCACACAGAAGTAATGACAAGGCAGCGAGTCATCCAGATACTAAACAGCCAGGAACCAAAGCCCAGCTCAACCGCCTTCCAGGTCAGTGCTTTCCTTTTTAGAGCAGGACAGCCCAGGGGAAATAAAAGTGAATAGCATTTATGCTTTTGGCTTTGGAGTTTTTTATTGTTGTTTTGTTTTGGTTTTTTTCTGGTTTGTTGTTGTAAGACAGAGTCTCACTATATAATCCAGGCTATCCTCAAACTCACCAATCTTTCAGCCTCCGCCTCTCTTTGTAGCCTAGGCTGGCCCCAAACTCTTAGACCCTTCTGCTTTAGCCTTCCCGAGCCCTGGGATCACAGGCGTACTCCCCACGCCCTGTGCATTTACAGTTTTTAATGGCATGCGATGAAGAAGCCAGACACGAAAGCTCAGTAACTGCCATGGGATTTAAGTCCTGAAACCACGCCCAGTGTTGGCACGCTTTATTTGTGTTTATGAGAAAGCCTTGCCAGATTGGCCAACGAGCTAAGAAAAGCAAGTATCCCAGGTATAATGAGTCGCTTTAAGATTGCCACAACAGTTGGCATTTGCACCAGCCCTGAATGGGAAGAGCTTCGACCTGTGAGCCAAGTCTTAGGTCTTAGCTCAGGTTCCTCCTGTGTCGCTTGTCCCGTGGTCATGGTAAGTCAAGTACCCTTTCTGGGAGTCACCTTCCTTGCTTATAAAGTGGGGTAAACTAATCTCCAGCTAATAGAGACATATCTGAAAATCTTCCTACCCACTCCCTCGGGAATCATTATCACCAGAACAAAGATACACTGGACAGCAGACTTCATTTTTAGTAAGCTCTCCAACTAAGATTTGAGAAGGGAACCCAGTGCCACCTGTGTGAGGTGGATAAACGTGTGCTGCCTGACAGGCATATACGCCCTAAAGCTAGCTGTGCTGGACCCCCTGGGCGGGCTCTCCACTCCTGCCATCCAGCTTTCTGTTGACCCCTACTTTGTCTCGGAGCGAGCCCCAAAAGTCCCCAAATCCACAGAGCAGTGAGGTTGTTTCACTCTGTAACTCACCAAAACATCCAGCCTCTTACCAGGCCAATCCCCCTGGCGGCAAAACCAGATCACGCTTCCTCCACCAGCTACCAGTGCTGCTGCTGCAGGCAGCTGTGGGCATTGCTCTCAGCCAATGGTCTCCTTAGAGGACACTTGCATTAGTCACGCGGTGGAAATGAAGTTAGCGCTGGAAATGGCTCACAGGCAAAGCACGCTGGACTTCACGCTCATGGGCCCTGGGGCGGCTGGTGAACACCTCCCACCAGGAGCCTCCCCATGATACATGGCTGACTTGATAATGCTAAAGGTTTACCCCACAACTAGCACTGAGCCCTGCTACTTCCCTTTGGAACCCAGTGTTCACGGAAGTGCCTGCTAAGGAAAGGGAGCAGACCCCACTTTCCAAACTGCCTTCTGGTCTAGACTGTCCTTGCAGAAGGGAAGGGAGGAAGGAGACTTCGGATTCATTCATCAATTCTCAAAGAAGGTACTGTGGATGCCAGGGTCCTGAGGAGGACAATGGAGTCAAGAAATCCATGAAGTTACAGCAATTTTCATAATGGAGCAAAGTTGTCGCCTGCCTTTGCTCTCTACACTGATGTTCGAGCAATGGCACAGAAGCAACGGTGATCAAGAAGCAATGGTGGTCAAGATTGTTGTCCCCTTGGTGCAGACCGAGACAACTCTGGACCAGTTCGCATTGTTTCTCTGCTAGCACGGTCATGGTGAGAATAAAAGTTTAAAAACAAGACCCAGGCCACTCAGATAGCTCAGTGAGTAAAGATACTTGCCACCAGGCCTGATGATCTGAGTTCGGGATCCTGGATCCGCATAGTAAAAGGAGAGAACTGACTCCTGCAAATTGACATTTGCCTCATACCATATGCATGGGCACATGCATAATGAATAAATAAATAAATAAATAAATAAATAAATAAATAAATAAAAATTTTGTTTGCTTTGGTTTTTTGACACAGGCTTTGGAGCCTGTCCTGGAACAAGCGTTTGTAGACCAGGCTGGCCTCGATGAGTGTCTCTGGGTGGACGGAGACGGAGGGTAGTGCTGGGATTAAAGGCGTGTGCCACCATTCCCAGTATATATATTTTTAATATACGGTGTGTCCCAATCATCCCCACACCGTTTTTTGCTACATATGAAGCATTGTGACTATCTCAAAAAAAAGTTACCCGTGTGTCTGTGTAAAAAAAGGAATGAGCTGTGCCATTCACTTTTTTTTCTTCAGAAAATATGTTTTTATTTGAAAGACATAATTGCCAGGCAATCTCTGGTTATTCAGACCTGGGTCTGGGCAGACATTTTCCTAGAAATGAATCTCAGTCAGTTCAAGGAAAACAGCTGACAGGATTTGCTGCCAATGAAAAAAACTGGAGCTTTCAAGTGAGCCTTGGGATTTTTGGAAAACTGGGTTTGCCACTGTGAACTTGACAGCTTCCAGATACTTACAGACCTTCACAGAGGCATTCCGGGGAACATATTAGTGAGTGTGCTCTTGAATATTTGATAGAGAGATGTGTCAACGTTGAGAAAATGCATACAGCTCAGCGAACCAGTATCTTCTAGTCAGTCACATAAAAATAAAAGGTGCTTTCATTGAATTCCTCTGCTTTAATACTGACAGCAAATATTAACAGATGATTCACATAAAATATCTTTGAGGGTCATACTTGGTAGATTCTAAAAGAGCAAGCAAATGCTGAGAGCAGATAATTTCAAACTGCTAAGTTTTAAAATTCTAGGGTATGAGCATCAGACCCAGCATCGTGGGGAAGATGGACAGTGGCCGAAGACTGACCAGGAGCCTCATGGCTACAGGTGATGATAAGAGAGGAAGGAATGGTAGTGGTAGTAACATGGGCTGGGTGTGGGGGTATTCATTATCATGCTATGCTCTTCCCGGAGAGCCACAAACGAATATCTCTCTACCCTAGGCACTGACTACAGATCAGAGAAATAATTCGACTCAAGTATAGCTTGATGAACCAATGAGTTTGCTGGGTTTTCTTACATGAGCATTGGGTATCCGGTTGGTTTTAATTATTAACTTGACACAACCTAGAGTCCACCTTGGAAGAAGAAACCTCAGTTGAAGAATTACTTCAACCAAATTGGCCTGTGGTCATATCTATGAGGAATTCTTTGGCTCGATGATCGTTGTCGGAGGACCCAGCCCGTTATGGGCGGCACCATCCCTACGAAGGTCGGCCTGAGCTGTATGTAAAAGGCAGCAGAGAGCCCGTGGGAGAAGCAAGCCAGGAAGCAGCAGTTCTCCATGGTTTCTGCTTGACTTCCTTCAGTGATGGACTGTGGCCTGGAAGTATAAGTTGAAACAAACCATTTTCTCCTCTAAGTTGCTTTTGTTCTCAATGCTCAGTGCTGTAACAGAAAATAAACCAGAACAAAGGCTATCTCAAAGGCACTACATCACTAAAAAGCCTACCCCAGCCTGTTTGATGGTTGTTGAAAGCTGCATTCATGGACACCCCTGACAAATTTGGAGATAGAAGAATCTCTTCTTCCCTGGGAATTGTTTGTTGCTTGTAAGCTTCAGAAAGGCCTTGTAAATCTAGAACTTTCTGAGTCCTCGAGTGTCATTAGCTCCCAAGACTTAGGTACCTTCTTACATTCTGCAGGAAATGTTTTAGTTGGGGGAAAATAGCTACACAGCAATGAAAGTAAGGGGCACAGTGCCCTAGTTTGACTTGGGTGCAGTGTTGCAGCCAGTAAGACCATTGCCCTAGAGTCCGGATTGGTGATGCCATTCCCACCGCCAGCTATTTGAGGGAGAGAGGGATGTTCTGACAAACAGCAGAACTGAGCAAGAGCAATGATCCAGATTTTCTGGGTAGAAACTTCAGGCCTCAAGGTCCAAAAGAGGGCTCACTATGAGGTCGCGGAAGGGAGCTGGGAGAAGGCAGGATTTGCAGGCTGCGGCCATGAGCCGTTCCACTGTGGGTATCCCACATCCTGTGTTACATTATGCCATGTCTATTCCCTTCTGTCATCCATGAGTCCCTGGTGGTACAAAGTTGTGAGGTTTTCCGACTCTGTCTTGGCTCTGCTAGAGGAAGGAAAGGGAAGACGTTGTGTGTTTGTTTGTTCAGGGAGAGTAACAGCTCTTAGCAGATTGCTATGGTATGGGAGCAATGGCTACACAGTCTCAAGAAGTTGAGAAACCTTGCGAATTCAAAGACATGCCTCCTCCATCCAGTGACAACAGACTGTTCACAAAAGGCAGAAGTTTCTTTGCAGACTGGAGATGTATTCTGGAAGAAGGAACAGATGCAGTAAATTGATTGCAGCTGATGAGATGACTATAGAACTTATCCCAGGGTGTCTGCTACGACCCCAGTGTGCCCGTCAGATACCCCAGCTGGATCTGCCCGGCAAATGGGTCAAATATGCTTGACGCTCGGAAGACCTGGAGTGAAGGCCTTGATGCAAGAGAACTACCTACTAGCCTGTGTAGGTCAGTATTTCTCCAAGGCCAGTCAGAGCCACCTGCAGAAGATTACAAAAGGAGACACGCGTGGCCCAGACCAATGGGAGAAGACCTCCCAGGAGAGGTTCTGCTCCATACCACAGGAGTTCTCTGTAGGTACAGTAGACGTTGAGATCTCCTGGAGAAGGAAGAAAGAATGAGCTCAAAATACAAGCACAGGCCCAAAAGGACCTCTTCTGTGGCCCTGAATAGAATGGGACGCTATGGCTCCAGGAAACCTGTGGTGGGAAGCACTTTGGCATCCCAAGTGAACACTGGGAAAATGATCAACTGCTCCTTTACATAGGGACTGGCAGAAGCTGTCAATGAGTCACCTCAGAACAACCCAGACAGAGAGCACTGTGAGGCCTGAGAACCAGAGAGATGCTGCTCCCAAAGCAACTTCTGGAGTCTTCTGAGGTTTCACATCTCTTAGGTCCAACTAACCTTCAGATAAATGGTCCCCGAATGTGGTCCATGAGCCACACCCATCAGACACATCTAGAAAACATGGTTAAATACTGATGCCTAGGCCCTACCCCAGACCACCGAACTGGAATCTCTGGGGAACCCTGGAATATGCATTTTAAACAGGTTCCCGGTGAGTTCAATGCATCAGAATGCAGGTGTCCAGGGGACGCTGGTTTGTGAGTGAAGGTCACGAGGTCAGTCCTAAGGAAACAGCCAAGTTGCCCAGCTGACTCTCTGGTGCTGTGCTCCGCCTTGGTATCTACCACACACACCCCTCACGCCCAGTCTAACACCACTCTCCTGTAACCAAGGGAGGTGGCCGAGGAGGCAGAACCGTGAGTAGCCCAAATGGACAGCAACCGGACAGGCTGCCTCCAGTTTTCACACTTTTTCCCACCGCACACCCTCCTCACTCACATTCCATTCATCAGTGACCACGCAAACTCCGGGCACTGGGAATGGCTGTGTCCTCCCTCCTTTGGCCAGGAATGCCCTCCCACGGTCGTCTCCCGGTGACATTCCTCAAGGCACCATGGCATAACTACTGCCCATGCTCAAAACACCAGGACACGGGACAGAGGTGAACATACCCCATATGCCAGGGAAGTAACACGGGAAGGAATCTTACAGCCATGCTGTCAAGCAGCGTGTGTGAGGTTTTACTTCCCTGACTCCATGACTCTAAGGTAGAGCCCACAGGTCATCAACACCTGAGCCCTTGGCTCTTGCTGTAGGTCACCCTGTGAACTGGCTCTCAACTCCTGCCCAAGCTATCCTCACCCAGAACCGTCAGGTCTGCATGCTTTTTCAGAGAGCTGCCAGGCTTCTGACAAGGGGTGGGTGGGAGAAATTGGAAGGGCTGTTTAGGCAGCCGGAAATGCCAGTGACCTCTGATGGCCTCTAACACCTGTGGCACACAGCTGTAGCAGAGGCCTCCCGGACCAGAGAAAGCTGCTGGTTTCTAGGCTAGGGCTATTCTGTGGGGTATGGCTTAGGATGTTATATCTGCTTCCTGGCCCCTCCCCTCACTCTCCACATCCCTCAAATGACCTCACTCAGTTCTTACTTGGGAACTCAAGAGACAAGCCCTGTTTTCCTGAGCCCCATGTCTAGTCACTGAGGCATCAGGACCTCTGTCGTTGAGGCCCCAGTCTAGCTTTCCTTGCTCAATTGTCCTTGGTTGCTATTGTCCATGTGACTCCGAGGTGCAGGCCATTGGTCACTGGAGCCAGGAGCCTGGTTCCCGACTGGCCTCTCCCCTTAACCCTCTATCTAGTTGCCTCTGTTTCCCCATGTGAAGAACAGTCCAATCCAGCAGCCATTCAGAAGCTGCTGTAAGACTTAATCTGAGAGCAGAGGCTGAGAAGAACTTAAAAGACCACCAGAAAAGTTAGGTTTAGAAAGGTTTCTCTCCTTCCTTCCTTCCTTCCTCCCTCTTCCTTCCTTCCTTCCTCTCTTCCTTCCTTCCTTCCTCCCTCTCTTCCTTCCTTCCTTCCTTCCTCCCTCTCTTCCTTCCTTTCTTCCTTCCTTCCTTCCTCCCTCTCTTCCTTCCTTCTTCCCTCTCTTCCTTCCTTCCTTTCTTTCTTCCTTCCTTTCCCCCCATCCTCACTTTAAAAATTGTGTATGTATGTAAAGAAAAAGGAAGAGGGGGAGAGAAAGAGAATATAAACAATTTGCGCTATTAGGAACCTAAAGCATTTTCTTTCTTGTGTTGGGGGTGACGTCCAGGCAGTCTGCTAATGTACTTCCAGTTTCCTTTTGCTTTTTTTTGGCTCAGGGTCTCAATAAGTTCCTCAGTCTAATCTTCAACTTGCAATCCTCCTGACAAGTTGGAATTCCAGGCCTACTCCTCAGTGCCCAACTGTTCCCTTAAAAAAAATCATTTTTGGCACAACCGAGAACATACCTTATGATTTTTGAATGAATGTGGTTTGAAGGTTTTTCTTGTTCCTTTTGCTGGTTTATTTTCCTTGCGCTTCCCCATTTTTGTTGTTGCTGGTTTGTTTTCTCAGGCCGTCTCTGCATGGTCCATATGACCCAGTGCTGGTGAAGGTGGAGGGTGGACAGGGAGGGAGCTTTGGGGTTGTTCTACTGGGATAATTCCCCTGCAGACCCATCCTGAAGTGACGAGTGCAGGCAGCGCGGANGGTGGGAGGGGCGGGGGTCTTAGCCTTATTGCTGCTGTTTCTTTCTCCCAGCATTGGCAACTAAGTGGCATGGTTGCAGGGACCTGTCCTAGGTCACAGAGCCAATGGGCGGCAAAGCCAGGACAAAGGCACAGAGCGAGATGCTCCAGTCAGCCCTGGTCCGGGCTCATAATTACAGCTTGTGGCAGGAGGCCACCGCTTTCCTGCAGAGCATCTGATGTCTTCCATATGCTGAGGACAAGCAGCCCTGCAGGGGACCAACCCTTCAGCTGCAGTTGACACAGTGGAAGAATCGCCTGGGACTCGGGACTCTCAATTCTCCCAGGATGCTCTTCTGTTTGCTCAGTCATCCCTATCAGGTCCATCTGACCTCAGTTTGGGTCCTATGAGATGAGAGAGCACTGAACCAGACCTAACACACTGCCCTTCTGCCCAGCACATCACTCACAAGACAAAACAACAGAAAAACAGCTATATCTGGTTCTCCATAGAGAGAACAAAGATGATGCATTTGTTGGAGCTCAGTAACTGTTCCTCTGGATTTCTCTGGGATCCCAGCTGCATCCTGAAGCTGCATGGTAGGAGACAGTTGCAAAGAACATGCCCCAGCCAGAATCTCCCAGAGATGGCAAGAGAATGCAGTTCTTTCAAGGTGTGATCTAGTGACTGGGAAACACCCTAATGTCATCTCAGCCCCAGGCCCCACCGGTGGCACTATAAAGGTCATAGCCTGGGACAGGGACCAGGCCAGTCTGTTCCTCGCCAGAAGGGCTTGGGGGCATCTGCTCAGAGCCACTCTTCCAGACAGGATCCCCTGCAGAGCTGTTTGTCTTCATCTGTGCACTGCAAACACTAGACACTGCTTCAGAATGGGCATCTTTCTATTGGGTGGTGAGTGCAGATCACAGAACTAACCAACGGGATCTTGGCATGACTAGTTTCTGCATCATTATCCTAGCTTCGCTATGTGACTTAGTACAAGTCCCTGCGTGGAGAATGTGCTGTTGCTTGCTTTCCCAGATTACTAGGAACTTGAACAGCCATATATAAGTGGCTGTAAAATCAGGGCCAGTTGGGAGAAGGCGGGGCTGGGGATAATTGCTTGCCAGATGCCTCCAAGCTGACTTGGTACTCTGGCTCCAGAAGGCTAAGTTGCTCAGGTCCTGAGATCTGTGGGAAACTAGGCGTCTCTTCACATCTGCATCTCTGTGGAACTTCCTGTTGTGGGACAGAGGGATGGGAGATTTGTTCTCCTGTCAGAAAACTGCCTGGAAAGTCATGGTGAGTTCAGGGGAGAGATCAGGTAGACTGAGTGTGTGAACACGTGTATCTGAAGAAGACAGGCACACTTGGTTTGCATTAAGTACATGTGCACAAACGAACACACTTTGTCAGAACGCATTCAAACAGAACACTACATGCATACAAATGAAAATGGCCATCTTTCTATAAAGCAGCAGAGTGGGATTGGGGCACAGAGATAATTTGTTATGAAATAAAGACACGCCTTGCAGGGACCACTACAAGAATGTGACATAAAAGACTGAGGGATGTCACTGATTCAGCCCGCAGGACTTGGGGTCCAAACCTATTAAAGAAACGAAAGGGCTATTCAGGAGGCTAAGACAAGAGGATACTATGTCCAAGAGTAGCCTGGGCTACACAGTGAAACCTTCCCTACCCCCGCCTCAAAAAATAAATAAGGCAGGAAAAGAGGGGAGGAGGAAAAGAGAAGTGGGAAGAAGAGAGAACACAGGAAACAACAGCCCAGTAATCCAGCAGTATTGTTAAGAATGGCATTTAAGTGCTGGAAAGATGGCTCAGTGGTTAAGATCAATAGCTATTCTTCCAGAGGACCTGGGTTCAATTCCCAGTAACCACATGGTAACTAAAAACCGTCTGTAACTCAGTTCCAGGGAATCTGGCACCTTTTCACAGACATACCTGCAGGCAAAACACCAGTGCACATAAAAATAAATATTTTTAAAAATATGGCTTTTTGAGCCTAGCAGTCATGGTGCACAGCATTAATCCCAGCACTAGGGAGGCAGAGGCAGGTGGACCTCTGTGAGTTCAAGGCTATCTTGGTCTACAGAGTGAGTTCTGGGACAACCAAGGCTACACAGAGAAACCTGTCACAAAAAACCAGAGAGAGAGAGAGAGAGAGAGAGAGAGAGAGAGAGAACATTTGAAGGGCTGTGTATTTGTTTTCATAGGAAGAGGAGGCTATTTGGCTATTTGGATCCACAAAGGACATATGGAGGTACTTCGTGTTCTCAGTCGTGAATGCATATTCCACACCCAGGGCAGCTTTGAAGAGTCCCTGAATACCTGTTTAGCTGTCTTCAGGTGACCTGAGGCTTTGGGGTTCAACAGAGCCCAGTAAGGGCTCTCCAGCAGCTGGGCTTTAAGAACTGCACTGAAGATCCTCAGCGTAGCGCCTGGGGTGCTCAGGGGACAGGAGAGCTGGCCTCAGGGGACAGGAGGGCTGGTCAGAGCTGTGGGAAAACATTGTTAGGGAGAGAAAAGGTGAGTGGTCAGGAGTGGGGCAGGGGTAGCATGTGGTGGGCACAGAAAAACGGAGGAGAAACTAAAGGAATTAGGGCAAAGTGCATCAATAGAAGCCAGGGAAGCCAAAAGGACAGCAGTGGATGCCAAGAACAGCGATGGTGTCAAGGGGACAGGCCCGGGGGACTGACAGAGACAAAGCCACAGCTGAAAGTCCACTCCCCAGCCACAGGTCTCAAACATACCACCCTGACTTCTCTGTCCCACAGAATGCCCTTCCTTTTCCTGAGGGGCACGTTCTCTGACTGTGGGTCATCCTGCTCCCGACAGATGCTCACCACAGAAGAGAAAGAAGCCACCTCAGAGGGAGCCTTCGGGTGACTTGAGCCACCAAGAACTAACAGAGGACTGCAAGAAAACTGTTTTACAAATTAGCTATGATCACTAACCCCTCCCTGGGTAAACGCTACCAGCCACTGCAGATAATACCATAGAATTCAGGTCTTCTTGGCGTATTCATCCTATAATTCTGGAAGCTCATTTGTTAGATTTTTTTTTGAGTGTGTCCAACCAACTTAGTTCTTGCTGTTCTAGCCATTTCCCAAGCTTCCTGCTACTCTAGTAACCTATTTCTTACGCTGCTGAGAAATGGGGCCCCATCAAGTTAGGATCCAGGAAGGATAACATTCAGTTTTGACCAAAATGCTCCTGAACGCCCATTTGTCCACAATACTAAATGTTCTCACAGGCACCTGCTCTCTCCAGACAAGCAAAGACAACCAAAGCAAGGTTTGTAAATTTCCAAGGTATGAGAAAGCTGCCGTCAGGACCGGCTGATACTTCTGGCCCTGGCCGGTGACAGCCATGGTAGACCATCAAGCACTCATTGAACTGAAGGTATGGACGAGTGGAGATTGTCTCCTGCCCTTCTGCCTCCTGCCAGGCACAGCTGTGAGCTCTGGATCCCTCATCTGTATTCACCTTCTTAGTTACGCTGTGCTCTCAAAAGGCCTGGCTCAGTCTGCACACAGCTCAAGCCAGTGTGGGACTCACCACAACAGATGCTCAGTTGGCCTTGAAGCCCTGTCCCTGGTCACCTGGGTCCCAAATGTCAACTTCCTGGCAGGATGTCCTGACAGAGAGCCTACTGCCAGGGTAGTTCTGTGAAGAAATCTTGAAGAACCTCCCCGCCCAAACTTTTGAAGCTGAAACAGGAAGGAAAGTTATTCAGCCTTAATGCCCACTCGTCCTCCTTCCCTTCATCCCTCCCCCACCCCAGACAAACACATTGGTACAGCTTCTGTCCCCCCTGACAACATTCTCCCGTTGGCTGTTGAACTTGTAGTGCGTTTCTTTTTGTTTGTTTTGTTATTTGCTATTGCTAATATGGAGAAATAGGGGCTACGGGGAGGTTCCTTTGCAACATCCCAGCTAAAGACTCGATTGATCGCCAGCGTTAATTATGAGATGTATTAGAGCAGATATAATCGACTATATATAGAGTCCATGTAACAGACTATAATAGCATCATCAGCAGTGCTACTGGGGCGGTGACTTTGGTGTGGATATCACAGGAAGTAGCAGGTAGGATAGGGAAAGGGTAGGCTCTGGGCGTGCCTGTGGTTACAATGAAGAGTAAATAGAGACATGTCAGTCATCATGATGGATGCCCCACTAACCAACCAGAAAACCCCATGGTTCTGAGAGCCCCACAGTACCAGTAGGTTCCCAGTCACTGGATGTGGTTGTCCCTGGCTTGCTGCAGGGACCTTGAACAAAACATGAATAAGTTGTATCTGGAGAATCCCACCAATCAGGGATGGCGTGGAATCAAGTGCCATAGGTAGGATCTGATGGTGCACTGTGGATGTGGGGAACACTGGTCTAGGCTGCTACTGCCTGCTGCAGTGTGGCTCTCACTAGCTGGTCACACAGAGTCTTAGCCCCTCATCTGTCCACTGTCGCGCCCCACCCTTGTCCAGCAAGGAAAAGACGCGACACCGGAGCTCTTCTTGTCAGCGGTTTATTCA
>LOEQ01010506.1:181857-195518 GCA_001685075.1 Bramus lutescens | reverse complement strand
TGGTACAGGATCAGGGCCCCTTGCTGGCCAGGGAACCTTGCAGACAAAGGGTCTACCTTGCTGCAGGCAAGCTAATGAAACAAAGGAACTCCTGCCTGGTTGAACTCACCACCTGGTCCCCAACTTTTAGCTATGTTTATATGACTTATTGAGCTCTTCATTTCTGAGATTTGCTTGATTATCTTTCAGTATTCTTCTTTGAGGAATTTATCATTCATAGCCTTCACTTATCTTACTAAGTTTACCTCTTCATCTGTATTTGGTTTGATTTCATGGAGCTTTTTTAATAACTGTTCTTCTGAAATTTCTTTGATATTTCATCCATTTTGTTACTTCACATTATGTTGGTAGAGTTGTGTTCCTTTGAAGATATTATATTACTTTGGTTATATCATTGAGACTTGAGTATTTTGTAAGTCACCTACTATCACTTTTAGGGGATGGTCATATTTTAGTTTCTTTGTCCTGAGGATTTGTATTGTGGTGTCACTTTGCTGTACATACAATTTCATCCTTGAATAATCTTCCTGTTGTTAGTTACTAAATTGAGCAGAGCACATGCTATGTCAGCATCAGTCAGAGATAAATGTAGGTCATCCAAGAGTGGTGACCCTCTATCCCTATAAGCAAATATGCTACAGAGAGCAGGATAGGATATTTACTATGTGGTTGCCTCTATACTCCAGATGGTGATGGAATTTTCCCTATCTACTGAGAATTGGAGCTCTGTTACAAGAATTGGCAGCAGCAACAGTTTTAAGGCACCAATGATATGTGTTAGATGCTACCTAGGGAGAAACAGTAGCCAGTGCTGTGGTGCCATCCTCAGGCACAGTCCTAAAAATAGTGCAGAGATGGCCACTTGCAACAGAAAATGTACTTCATCTGTATTATTACTATGGTCATACCATTCCAGGAGTAAGCTCTTGGTTGATGTGCAAATGTATCTTTGCTACCAACTATAGATATTTGGGGGTCAAGAGTCAGTCACAGGGACCTACAGTAATAGAAACTGCATGTGTATCTGTCTTCAATCCTGGGAATGGTATGAGTCTATAAAAAATTAACTACATCCCTAGTTCCAGATGGCAAGTTCCCTGCTCCTTTGGTTTTCAATGACAGTGCCAGCCATATCTTTCTGTGTTATATACCACCCTTCCCCTACACTGTAGAGTACCATTCTGAACTTGAATCAGAATCACTCTCCTACTCATCCAGTCAGCACTGTGCAACGTCTGTGGAATCCCAGAGATGGAAATACATAGCATTTTCTGGCCCCAGGGTATCCAAAATTCATCCAATAGCTGCATCCTTCTTAAGACAGTTCTTGGCTACAGCCCTGAATGTTTACTGCAACATAATATAAACTCTTTTTTCAAAGACTTCTATTTTAGGTTAATTTACTTAAGTAAACCTAAAACTGGCGAGAACTGCGAACTTCCACATACTAGAATTCCCAGCATCTGTGCTGATAGCGTTTGCTGTCTCTTTCACCCTTCACCTGCAAGAATATGCAGGTTTGGAACTGCCACGGCAGACACTAGTGGATTTGTTTTCTTAGTATACTCTTGTCCCAGTTTTGTAGGTATTTCTTCTGCTGATTACTAGTGTTCTCTCTTGTTTCTCTAAATCTTCTTTGTGAGTGCTGGGCATTTCTATTTAGCCATACTGTGCTCTCCTGTCAGTTATTTTTCCTGATTCATGTAGGTGAGAAATACGAGAGTCCGTAACAAAAGAGAATTCCATTGTAAATAATTACAGCGAAGATATTTTTGTAAGGCAATACATCATAAAAAGCTTCCGGGAACATATGTGAATTCACAACACCTCTGAGGGGAGATATATCATCATTAAAGAAAGCATATTCAGTTTTTACTGGCTGCTTTTTGTGATTCATGAGTGATCAAAAATGACTGTAAATTATTAATGTGATCAAATTAAAGACAATTTAAATAGAGGAAGAAACCATAGGAACTTGTCTTTTTACCTTCAAATAAAGCAAAATGTAGAGTCTGACATTGACCTCAAAATAACATATCCCTGTTCATTATTGTTATTTCTACATTGTGCATACTCAATAGAATTCTTCCTACACAGTCTAAATTTTCTAATTCTTTTTTTTTTCTTAGAATTATACACAAAAGTGGAAAACATCTGTAGTATGCTTTATTCTAAGAGGAAAGTACAGTTACACATTTCCTAAGACTCTATATTATAAAAAACAGAAAAGTAAAATGATGAGTTTATATAAAATATGTAATTAAGGCACATTGAAAGGTACACAAAGAGGTCAAAGTAGAATTTCATTATGTCGTATCCAAAGAGTATAACCAGGACTATATGGTGGCATGTCCCAACATGAATAATTTCTTTACAGATATTCCTAAAGCATCATCTTGGCATTTAAAGAGGAACAAGGAACAAGGAAGTTTGAAAAATTAAAGCTAGGAAATTCAATTACTGGTAATTAGAAATTGAGTTTATAGTCCTTTTTCTTGTTACTGTTAGCCAACAATTAACCTAACTCTTTCATCTCATGGGTGAGTCACTGTATTTTTTAATCTTTCAACTCACACTTTTACAAATTAATTTATTTTATATCCTGACCTCAATTTCCCCTCCTTCATCTTCTTCCATTCCCTCCTCTCTCCTCCACCCTGACTCAATCCACTCCTACATTTCTGTTCAGAAAGGGGCAGGCCTCCCATGAGTATCAACAAAGCACGGCATATCAAGTTGTGGTAAAGACTAAACACCTCCCTTTGTATTTATTCTGGGCAAGGCAATCCAGTATGAGGAATAGGTTCTCAAGAGCCAGACAAAGCCTTAGGGACAGCCCCTGCTTCCACTGTTAGGAGTGTGACACATAGACCAAGCTACACAACATTTATATAGAGGGCTTAGTTCAGTCCCATGTAGGCTCCTTGGTTGTTGGTTCAGACTCTGTGAGTTCCTATGAGTAAATTTAGTTGTTTCTGCATGTTGTATTGTGATATTCTTTACCCCTATGGCTCCTACAATCCTTCCTCCCATTCTCCAGCAGGATTCCTGAGCTCAGCCTAATGTTTGGCTGTGGGTCTCTACGTATGTTTCCATCAGTCACTGGATGAAGGCTCTCTAATGACAACTGAGGTAGTCACCAATCTGATCACAGGAGTTGGCCAGTTTAGGCTATATATCCACTATTGCTAGGAATCTTAGCTGGAGTCATCCTTTAGATTTGTGGGAGTTTCCTTTGTCCAAAGTTTCTATCTGACCTACAAAGGCCTTCCCTTTCCAGAAATTTCTTTCAGTACTTTCCCTGTCTGCCTACCCCACAACCTGATCCCTCAAATTCCTATCCTGACATGTTCCCTCCTGGGTGGACTTTTGTTTATTTTTTATCTTCAACTCCAAAATAATACAATTGGAAGATCCACATTGTCATGTTTTTGTTATGTAACATATTATCCTATTTATATTCAAAATTAGTTATTATGTATCTATCTTACATGGAAAACAGATCTTAGAAGCATCATTTTAATACAAGGTACCACTTTGGTTCATAAAGTAAGTTCCTTCTCCAGATATGACTCAATAAATTTTATTAACTTTATTTGTGCTTTCAAACTTATCCTTGGTGTCTCAGTACTGGTTCAAAAGATTGTATCATTCCAAATAACCAGTTACTAATGCAATCAATAAGCAATGGAGAAAGCAGTGAGATTTGAGTGTTGTCAAATACAACAGAACTATGCAGAGAGGTAAAATTCAAAATATAAAAACTCTACTTCACTGATATAAGTAACATGCCAAATTCTAATTATGACTCCAACATTGAAAACTCAAAATACAGGTTCATTGGGATATAATGCCAGTGTTAGAGTATGTGCATATACAATAAAGGCTCAGAACTCTATTTAAGGGCTGAAAAAAATTCCTCGGCATGCTCTTGGAGAGGACTAAAGTTTATTTCCCAGTACTCATGTCAGGAGACTCACAATTGCCTATAACTCCAGCTCTGGGGGGATCTGACATCCCTAGCCTCCACAGATACCTGCAGTTGCATGCACATACTCTTCACAGTATGTGGGGTTTGCCCTCTGTATACTGTGAATACCACTGGTTAATAAAGAAACTGTCTTAGGCCTGTGAGAGGGTAGAGCAGAGCTATGTGGGGAAAACTAAACTGAATACTGTAAGAAAGGAGGAGGAGTCAAGAAGAAACCATAGAGCTGCCACTGGNCTGAAACTTTGCTGGTAGGCCATGACCTTGTGGTGATGCACAGATTGATGGAGATGAGTTAAATTAAGATGTAAGAGCTAGCAAATACGAATCTAGAGCTAATGGGTCAAGCAGTGATTTAAATAATACAGTTTCTGTGTGATTATTTCAGGAGTCTGAGTGGCTGGGAAATGAACAAGCGGCCTCCTAATACATACACACACATAAAATTTAAAAGATAAATCTTAAAAAAATCTCTGCTTACATCTCTTTGAAATTCAGTTTCTATGCAGACAATAAGTTGCGTGGATTTTTTTTTCTGCATGTCAACATATTTTTTGGCCAGAGCACAGATTGACTAGTGTGTTAGCTAGTTTTGTGTCAACTTGACATGAGCTAGAGTCATTTGGGAAGAGGGAAGTTCAGCTCAGAAAACTTTCCCAACACACACCAGACTGGACTGTGGGTAAGCCAGTGGTACACTGTATTTTCTTGACTGATTATTGATGGAGGATGGCCTAAATCACTGTGGGTACCAGGGCCGGATTAATGTTTCCTTGAAGCTACAAGAAAGCAGAGTGAGTATGCCATTGTGAACAAGCCTGTAAGCAGTACTCTTCCATAGTTTCTGCATCAGTTCTTGCCCCCAGTTCCTGCTCTGACATCCATGGACACGTTGTAAGATGAAATTAATGTTTCCCACCCAAGTTGCTTTTAGTCATGATATTGTATCAAACCTGTACAAACCCTAGCTAAAACAGTTAGAAACATTAGGAAGGTAACAGTAATCATCAGGTTAACGAATGCTGAATCAGAATTTGTGGATAAATGTTCAGCTCCCTTGCTCCTCAAAAAGTCTAATGCTATGGCACTACTATGCAGTTCCCCAAAGCCTTTAAGAATCTTATACCCCATCTTTCCTCAATGATAGCTACTTATTAACACACACTATATGGGATTATTTTTGTGTTTATTCTTATTATTCAACTTACTACCATTTTGTAAGTGTCTGCTAAAAACCTCAATCTTAGAGTTTTAGTCCAGGAAAATTCAGTGGATAGTCTCCCTATCAGTGGTTCTCAACTTGTAGGTTGCAACCCCTTCGGCAAACCTCTGTCTCCAAAATATTTACATTACAATTCATAAGAGCAGCAAAATTCAGTTATGAATTAGCAATTAGAATAATTTTATGCTTGGGAGTCGCCACAACATAAGGAATTGTATTAAAGTGTCACAACATTAAGAAGTACTGTTTGGGCAATGGTTTCTAAAGGAATAGATGTTGAAAGTGGAAGCAATGGTATATACATATACACATACATACATACATACTGTATATGTCCAGTGTGTGTATATTTCCTCACCTTTAATAAAAGTCTTCTTCATCAGTCTACGAAAAGGCATAGAATACAGTGCCGTTCATCTTCTGGTTCCTTACCACTTGTGCAGTGACCACTTGTTCCTGACCACAGGAAATACCACTGTCCTCACTAATCACACACACTGCCATCCAGCATTGGTGAGCAATTTTCAGTTCTGTAACACAAGAAAAGCATTTCAAAGGGTCTTACAAGTACTCCTGAGTCAAAAGCCTGTCCTCTTTCACCTATACCATCATTCCCATGCACTATTTCATAAATGCAACTTGAGTAAGAATGGGAAGAAATGGGGTGTTATTTCAATCTTCTTACTAAATAATTGCACATATTTTACATGTGAATTTTTAAGTGCAAACAGGAATCTGGATGGGTATGTAAATCAGCTACATAAATAAAATGCACACCTTTTAGGTCATACCAAGAAATTGCCTTGAGGTTTAAATAGCTAAGATCATTTCTACATTCCTCACAGATAGACATCAATAATTAAACAGTGGCACTATTCATCACACATTCATCAACTCTGAAGAAAAGGAAAGTCACTCCCATAAATCTCAAAATATGGGATATTAAAAGTGTGTTTCTATAATGGTTTCTAGAAAACAATTTGTACAAATATCTAATCCAAAGTAACTTATAAGGTTTTAGTGGGAAAGGGAGAAGGTGAGAAAGGGTAATAGGGGACATAAAATGACCAAAATTCACCATATACATGTATGAAATTACCTAATAACATTATAATTATCATTGTATCATAACTTCTGCTATAGTTACATCCATGTCCCAAGACATGGATTATCCAGGTGATATAAACAACCTATTAATTTTCTTCTTAATAAAAGCAAAGGAACTAGGATCTAATAATTATAATGCCATTGAAAGAAACATGTTCTTGCTTTAATTAACATTGGTGAATTAATTACATAATATGAGTACCAATCAACTCTTTATGAACACTTTTAGAATATTCTACCCTAATTCACACATTTACCTCATGCTATTCTCCCTTGAGTTACTTTGATTGGCTGTTGAAAAAATATTCTCCTAAATGTAATTCCACTTCTAAGATGTTCTGTACAAATCTATAAAATTATCTTAGAATTGTCTCTCTTTACCTTCTATTCCCTTATCCAAAGTACCAAAAGCTACCATCCAATTCTGCCACTGCTGTATAGAAACAGACATTGACAATATAAGCATGGATGTGTGCCAGTAAATCTATTCGCAAAAGTAGCCAGCAAGTTAATGTGGCCACTGGGCTACAGTCTACTAGGGTTTAAAATCTTTTCTGACATTTTCTTAGACCAGCAACAAATGGATCATTCCATTAATTTTAACGATACTGTGTTGCACAGTGCACATAAAAAATAGTACTCCTTTCCTGAAGACTCCAAATCCCCAAATCAAATAAGGTAGATATACTAACATTGTACATGTTCACAGCATAGGGAGACTCTGGTATATACCATCAATTGTAGGTCAAATGGACATGCAATCAGAGATGAGGAAAATTAATTAATTCTGGTAATACTTGTTAGTTGTTGTCAGTGCTGAGATACAGTATGCTAACTCAATCAACTTGATGTCTTTTAGTTCTAGAGAGACTTAGAGAGGGAGGGGGAAGGAGGGAGGAAGGGAGGCAGAGAGATTTAATTAAATTTTTAAAGATTTGAATTTTATCTTTGTGCATGTTTTGTTTGCAAGTATGAAAGTGCATTATATATGTGCTTCTTGTCCACAGAGGCCAGAATATCTCATTGGAACTGACCTGGAACTGGAGCTATTGATGGTTATAATGGAAACCACAACCAGGGTCTCTGCAAGATCAGCAGGTGCTTTTAAACTCTGTGTCATTTCTTCAGACTTGAAAGATTTATTTTCAGTTGTCAGCTACAGAAAACCTTCCCCCAGGAAGAACGACGAAAAACTAACAGCAGAATTTACATAAATTCTGCAATTCAGAAGATTAGGAAAGGTAGTAGGGTTCAAGCTCAGGAACCTGTCTATAATGAGTATGTAGTATCACTGAGCTACACCCAACCTAGGGGATATAGATTGCTTTCTTTCTCCTTATTTGTAGGGTGGTAGGGAGGTAATGAACTTTTTACATGCTGACACATAGTCAACTTGTAGGCATCCTTGATGGCTAAGAGGTGAGGTCACCTCAAAGCTATTCCTTCAGACCCGACAGTTAATTCTGAATGAGGGAGAAGGCAAGCAAGGGACAAGATAGTGAAATGAAATGCTCTTCTGTCTCCCTCTCTCATTCATCCTCCACTATTACTTTGAACCTGAATTAAATCGTATTAGTCAGAGTCAACTTAGTTCTGTAGACAGGTAAATTACTTGCATATGCTAGTTCCTGGAAAGAAAGCTACATAAAGGCCCGATCAAGAGAAGATAAACGGATGATAATACACAAACCATCAATGGTAAAGTCAGAGGTTCAACCAAGCTAGGTTAATTGAAATCCTCATTAATTTATTCATTCCTCTGGTTCTCACATCTGTCTTGATAAGGGCTGAAGTAAATAGCTTGACAGATTTTTCAGCTATCTGCTTAAGTCCAGAGTGCCCCTTGCTCTTTAACAGATCTTGGTGATTATCTTGGCAGGCCATTAAAGACATTACATTACAAGCTTCAAGGGGCTCCTAAGGGATAAAAAAATAGTTTTGAGGTTGTCTAATTTCTAGTTTTCTCACATCTGTAACAGTTTTTAAGCTTACATATTACTCACTTGAAGAAACTTTTTAAACAAGAACAATAAAAAGAATGTTAGTTGAATTTTTCTGTCACTAATTATCTTTTTCAATGGAGAAATTGTATTTAATATTGCCCATCTCGAAATAAGGCTGATGTTTCAACTTTACATCTATAAGCAGACAATCCCTTTGGAACAAAACACAAAATTAAATTATAAAGTGAAGGGAAAAGTCTGTCTTGCAGCTCCATCCTTAAAACAAAGCAAACAAAAACAAATAACAATAACAACAAAGCAAAACCAAAAACACTTCAGTAGAACTCTGCAGCCATATGTATCTAGATAAGGCAGGAGCAGTGAACAGCAATGGAAATTTATGAACATGCCTTTAGCAAAACAGTTTATTTGGCTCCATAATTCATGTCCCTCCTGTTTTAAAATGCAAATGAATAATATATGTGAGAAGATGTTAGGCAGCCTCTATTTTAAATATGCTAAATAGATCTAAAATATCTCTATAAGGTACGCCAGCCTTCACACCTTGCATTGAGAGAAAGATTCATCTTAAATCATTTTCAAGGGACTTACTAACTGAAGTACCAAAATGCTGTGACTACTGTCAGATATAAAACTGCAGCTTGAGGTCTGCAAAAAGACAACCCAAGTTCCAGTATTGCACAGTTATTATATATGCACTTTCTCCCTTTGACATTTTACTAAACATCCCTCCTTTTTTCAGGCTGAGTTAAATATGCTCATTAGTGCTCTTACTGAAAATTTTGTCCTCACTTTCTTTCTTTCTCTTGAGAGTGCAAGGACCAGCAATCTAGAAAAGTATGTTCAGAACTGTTCATCAGCTTGTGACAGATGCAGCATAAAACCTGACTGGCATGTTCATATACATCATCTCTGCTGGTTGCAATGGGTTTCAGCAACTTAGAACTACATTAAAATTATAATGATTTTTTTAAATCAAGCCCAGAAATGATAATGCTTACCAAAGCCCAAAGTCGTTTACCAGGGACAAAGGATTCTTATTTTGCTTTTCCTTATATGATATACTGTGGAGTTTTTCTTGTAAGCAGAGTGAAAGAGCTGCCAGACATCATCTTACGGAAATGCCTGGAAGAGACATGAGCTAAGAGAAAAACAGCCGACTTTGAAAGAGAGATCTGCCAGCCTGTATCAAATCAACCACCAACAACCTGGGTTCCTAACACTCACTCAGTAAGTTCACTCTCCTGGCAATTTACCCACCATAATTAACTGTCCTTAATTCAGATGAACATTTTATGGCCCCACGGGGTCTGGAGAGAAAACCATTAGCTTCACTGACTAATTTTCAGTTAATCAGCAACAGTTCACTTGACAGAACACTAATAGGGAAGCCTTGATTAGAAGTATATGGATATGATATTAATTGGCTTCTTCTACAGACACGAGGCTGCTAAAATGCAAAGACATGTGTGTAACTATGGCAAAGAGACACTTGACAAGCACTTTCTGAAGGTAAAGTATTAGACAAGAATAGGTTTTAATTTTTCTAGCCAATCTACAAAATACATTTATTTTGTCATGACTAATTTAACTGTTCATTTTAAAGGCAGAAACTTCCTAAACCTACAGTTTAAATGATATACTGAATTTGGGTGCTAATGGATTTACAGTTTAGGGCACAGTTTAAATATAATAAACCACACATACACACACATACTCATCCCAGAAGAACAGTGAGTATGGAGACATTCTTTGTCAATATTTCTTGATATTTTCATGGTGACTACTTATTTAGAAGTATCTTTGTTAGTTTTTAAAGCTAGAATTCAAAAGCAAGGGGGTTCTTTATAGCATAATAAATACTTTTACCTTATTTCTACTACATCATTCCACCATCTTCACCTCCTATTAGATCCACATTATCATGCTTTTGTTATGTAACATATTATCCTATTGATATTCAAAATTAGCTGTCTTCTTCCTTCACCCTTGACTTTCTGAAGATCTCATTTTCCTTGTAATAGCTCCCTTTCTAGTTTCAAGATCTACCTTAACTGTGTGTGTATATGTATGCATGTGTGTATGTGCATATGTGTGTGTTGTTGCAAATGTGTGTGTGCATGTTTAAAATCTAGGATATGCCTATGAGGGAAAAGATAGTATTTGCATTCTGAGTATGGCTTATTTCACTTAATGATTTCCATTTCCATCCATATTCCTGAAAGTAGCATGACTTCATCTTTTTATGGTTGAATAAAATTCCATTGTGTATATGTACCATATTTTCATTTTCCATTCATCAGTTGATGGACATTTAGACTGATTCCAATTCTTACCTATTGTGAATAGAACAAAAATAAACAAATATGCCTAAGTATCTCTGTGGTAAGACTTACAGGTTCCTTTGAGTATATAACCAAAAGGTACCGAGATAATCCATAGGATAGTTTTATTTTTCATTCTTTTGTGGAGCTTCCACGTTGAATTTCATAATGGGTGTTGTAGTTTACACCCTCCCTAGCAATCCATGGGGACTGCTTACTGTAGAGGTCCCTCCTCCTTTGTAGTTTATACTATGTACTTTAGTTTTTCTGAGGCCATGGTTAATGGACATTTTTTCCCTGTTTTCTTCTCTACAAGCATATTACTGGGTGTAGAAAAGTTATTGATTTGAGGGTGTTGATTTAGTAGCATACGACTTTGCTGAGAGTATTCATCTAAGAATTTTGGCAGCGTCTCTAAAGACTTTTAAATATAGAATCGGGACATCTATAAACAGAAAAAATTGACTTCTTATTTGTATCACTTTTATATTTTTTCTTTTGTCATATCGTCATAGCTAAGACTTAAAGTATCATATTGAGTAAGAACATAGAAAGTGGGCAGGCACACTTGTCTCATTCCACATCTTACGGGAAAAGCTGTTTTTTCATCTAGAAAAATGTTGGTGACAGGTGTGTTGTATATATAGCTGTTATCGTCCTGAGATCTATTCCTTCTACTAATTTCATGACCTTTATCACGAAAACATGTTGAACTTTCTCGTGTATCTTTCTGAATCTATAGAGATGATCATGTGATTTATGTCCTTAACTCTATTTATATGCTATATTTGCTGACTATTGTATGTGGTCCTCTTAATGTACTCATGAATTCAGATTGCTAGTATTTTGTTGAAAGAGTTTATGTCTATGTCCATTGCGAAAATTATTCTATAATTTTTTCGTTATTGTTGAGTCCTTATTTGCTTTTGGAATCACAATAATACTGACTTTTCAGAAAATAAAGTAATGTTTCAATTCTGTGGAATTTTTTGAAATATGTTTTTGTTATCTCTTCTTTAAAAGTTTTGAAAACCAAAGCAGTGGTGTCAACTACCTTTAATCCCAGCACTTTAATCCTGGGCAGAGGCATGCAGGTCTCTGTAAACTCAAGTCTAACCTCATCTACAGAGCTAATTCCAAGACAGCTAGGGATATTATACACAGAAACCCTGTCTCAAAAAAAAAACTGGTAGAATTCCAGCAGGGGGTGGTGGCACAGGTCTTTAATCCCATCATTCAAGAGGAAGAGGCAAGCAGAACTCTATATATTCAAGGAAAGTCTGGTTTTCAAAGAGAGTTCCAAGACAGCCAGGGCTGTTACATAAAGAAATGCTATATTGAAAACCAATATAATAATTATAATAATTATAATAATAATAATAGCAACAATTTTTAAACATTTGGTAGAATTCAACCAAGAAATTGTCTGTCTGATCACAGGTTTTTCTTTTCAGAAGACTTAGTTGCTGCTTCAATCTCATTGATTTTCATAGGTTTATTTAAGTTGTTGAGTCTTGGTTTTGGTAGGTCATATATGTTTATGAACTTAACCATTTTTTCTAGAGTCACCCCATCCACACAGCTTGTCTGCTTCAGTCACCTCTCCATGTAGGATGTATCCAATTCCCTGTCACATTTACACAGCATAACCAGTCTTTCTCCAGCTTATTTTTCCAAAACATCTATGTCCCAGATAGAAAGAACATATGTATGGCAGTTACTACTAACCAAGGCCAGTATAATCATGATGGCATTCCTGATTCATGGCCAGTCTTGGCTGGTTCTTCTCATGTAGGCTTATGTCTTATCTCTTTCTTTACTTCTCTCTCATATAGAAATAGACTCCATTGTTTTTTATTCTGACTATCTTTCACCATTTGGCTTAGAGGTGGCTTCCAATCTATCATCTTACCCACAAGTGTGGAAGTACCTTTAAAATATATTAAACAGCTCAACTTAGTGGTGTAGACCTGAAATTTAATCATCTGCGATACTGAGGCAAGAGGATAAGAAGATATTCATGAGCAACAGAGTGAGAACTTATCAAGAAAGTTTCTTTCTTTCTTTCTTTCTTTCTTTCTTTCTTTCTTTCTTTCTTTCTTGTAAAGAAAGCAATCAAACAAGCAACAACAAAAAAACTGACTATGAACAAGATATATTCACATGTTTGAATATAAAAGAAGAATTTTCTACTTAGTGAAAATACAGTGTGATTTTATTTACTGAAGTTAAATCTCAACAAAGCTTAGCATTGTAAAATAGTTTAAGATGTGTTACAATCATTTATGCCATTGAATATTTATTCAATGATACAAACATGTTGTATTACCTTATGTTGCATTTGTTTAATTATGCAAAGCTGTGTTACTTTACCTGCCTAAAATACCTGATTGGTTTAATAAAGAGTTGCATGGCCAATAGGTAGGCAGGAGAAAGTATATGTAAGGCTGCCAGGCAGAGAGAATAAATAGGAGGAGAATCTAGGCTTAAGATGAAGAGTCAGAAGAGTCAGAAAAGGAGGCAAGGAGGATATCAGGGGCCACCCATCCAATCACACAATCAGCCATATATTAAGAAGGAAAGAAAGATATAGAATTCAGAAAGATAAAATACAAGTCAAGCTAAGGCCAGGTGTTCATCAGTAAGAATAATTCTCCATTTATTTATTTTGGAGGTGGATGGCAGACCCTTAAGATGAAAAAAAAACAAACAAAAACAAAACTACAGACTAATTGGAAATTTTCTTCATTTGATTTTCCTTCTAGTTAATTTTTTAATTTTATTTATTTTACTGTTGGAAGAGGCCACTTGTTAGTTCCTGGCCACTTAGCCCTGAAATATCACACAGAAACCATATTATTTAAATCACTGCTTGTCCCATTAGCTTTAGCTTCTTATTGGCTAACTACTACATCTTAATTTAACCCATCTCCATTAATCTGTGCGTCACCACCAGATTGTGGCCCACCAGCAAACTTGAAGCACATCTGTCTCTGGCAGTGGCTCCATGGCTTCTCTTGACTCTGCCTCCTTTCTCCCAGCATTCAGCTTAGTTT
>LOEQ01010506.1:143010-173432 GCA_001685075.1 Bramus lutescens | reverse complement strand
CTCAGTGGGTGGACCAACCCCTCCTGGTCCTGACTTCCTTGCTCATCTTCTCCCGCCTTCTGCTCTTCAACTGGATCTTAGGATCTCAGTCCAGTGCTCCGATGTGGGTCTTTGCCTCTGTTACCATCTTCAACTGATATTTTATAATAAAACACACTGTTATCCTAAAATCCTTAATTCAGAAAGGCAAAATAACATGGCACAAAAATGAATTAATAATTTAATAGAAGCATAATATGCTATGTCCCTAAACAAAAATCTTGGCTAACCCACCATTTTCAACTTTAAAAATATTTTAAGTACTAAAGAAGTCACAAATAAAATTAAATGATCAATATTTGATACACATATAACTAATAAGAAACATTTTCAATATTATGTTATTAACATGCCTAGATGTCAACAAGAAAAAGGTTTTTAAAAAAAACACAATAAAGAATTGAAAATTTCACAGAAGGAGAAATATCTAACTGATCAATTGATATATAAAAAACATGATTAACCCCACATCAGGGAATTTTAAATGAAGAAAAAGAAAATATAATAGCCTAATGACCAGGCACATGGTTATGAGGAAGAATCACATAATGCTAAGCATCTGAGAACATGTAGAGATTACGAATATCCTTGAAGAGAAAGTTTAAATTGTTATACAACTTTAGAAATACTGGAATACCTACCAACTGAATATTTTCAAATTGTTGTTAATAAAAGAATTCCAAGTCTCCGATAGCCCACTGAGTCTCCACAGAACATGTAAAGTGAAACATATATGTACCTGTACTTCAGTGAAGACAGAGAACAGTAGAAAGTAGGTCTTGATAGCAGCCAGATCTATTTCCTTATGTGGCCAATATACCGCTTCAGTAGCCACGGAATAAACTCAGAGATACTGGAGAAACATCATCAACAGGCTAAGAACCAACAACTCTACCAAAGTGTCTATTTTAGAATCAATGTCAAACAAAACACTTTTGAAACATAACTGAGAAAAAGCTCTTAAGAAATCCCATCAAAACCAAATCCAAATGCTGCACTTCAGACAGATGGAAATCTTCCTAGATTTATGAAGATATCATACCGATTTGTATACATGTGTTGAAATGGGTAAGACTGGAACACTTGGCAAAAATAACAATTTGGCAAGAATGATGACTGTATACTTATATAAGGTAACCTTTTTTAATTTAGCAATGCTAATTGAAAACAAATTAATTAAATATTTTCTCCTGCAATTAGAAAAGTGATGAGCGAGTTAGATACCACCTTTTTAACCTTCTGCTAGAGATGGCATTCCTAAGCTGAGGGTTGCAATCCCAGGTGGAGTTCTGGAACTGAATGTGGAGATCTTGAAAACACTGGCAAGGTTTCTGAATGCACACCAAACACTGAACACCAAGGCAGGCTGCCTGAAAAAAAACTCAACTCATATTTGATACCATTTATGTTATGGACTGCAGTGTTTTTACTGTGCCTATAACATTTTCTGCTTCTCTATAAACATAATGATTGGATAGTGTGAAACACATACTATTTTTATTTTCTTATCACCAATACTTACTGTTTCAGTATCAAATTAGTGTTGGACTATGTTGAAATTATTTAATTCTAAAAATTGCTGTTTGTGTTACTGAATTGAATTTTATAAAAAAATTATTAATTAACTTTGGCTTGGGACCAAGAAGCAATTTCCAACAATATATGAGGTGTCCCTAAAGGTAATTCTGCTATTTACTTTTTACTACATATTTATGTGAAACATTGTTCTCAGCACTGATAAATATAAAATCAAACATTAATCAACTTTGACCAAATTTTGCAGATTTGGTTCTGAAGTATTAAATGTTACATATTTAGTCAAGATTGAATACTATTTTGTGAAATACTTATTTTAAAATTTTGTACATAAGAGTTTTGCTCTCATGTATGTCTGTATGCTCCATGAATTCCTGGTGCCTCTGCAGGCCACAAGCATGTGTTCAAATCCCTGAAACTGGAGTTGCATACTGTTGGGAGTTGCCACAGAGATATTGAATGGAACCTAAGTCTTCCATCAAGCCATTTTTTTCAGCCCCAAAATTGGATTCCTTATATAGAAATAAACATGCACATACATCTTCTTAGTTTGCAAATTTGCTTTCATCTTTAACAAATACCAAAATTGTATAGAGATACCAAAATGTTTTAAAATGAAATTCTTTATGACTTGTTGTCAGGAAATGGTTGCTTTCTATCTCATCTATTTTATATAACACTCTACCCAGAGTAATGTAAACCTTTCTTGGATGAAGATGGGTCACAAGTACAAGTCCGTTTTAAGACAAAAAGAATAAAAATAAAAAGTAGAAAAATTAGCTGATTGAATAAACAATACCAAATACCCACATATGCCATTAGAATTATATAAACATTAAGAAAGTTACATACAATTGAAAAAACATTCAGCTTTATGAACTCAGCAGCTATCAAGTTCTTTGCCTCTTAAACATGTAAATATCCATTGTGGGGTGACTTAACTCCTACTGTGTAAGGTAATCTAGAGTAATAAATACCCCCTTCATAATCTATATTACATATAGATTATACACATGTGTCTTATTGGTTATGTTTCTCTAGAAAACCATGTGTAATACTACTACATTTTTCACTATTTGAAATGTATGTATTTGTCCAATTAAAGTAACTTCACTTCTAGAGCCAATATTATTAAAGACAAACTACCAATATTAGAGTTATTTGAATGAGTACTGAGTATAAAAGGATGCGTGATTTTGATGTTACTTAATATTTCTTTGACATTTACCTACACCTTGGAATGAATTGAAAAAGTAGTAATTGTACTAGAAAATCCAGCAAAATTACCATAACCTAGAATTATTAAAGTTTTTTTAAGGTTTGATTGCAGCGGTGATTTTTTTTTCATCCTTCACCTGTGTTTATTCACATACACAGACATTAAATTATAGTATATATTTTACAGTTGAGTTTGGCCCTAAAAAATGGCTCACATAAGAATTTTATTTGTGGGGCTGGAAAATATAGCTCAATAGCTAAGATAGCATGCTGCTCTTGCAGAGGACCTGAATTCAGTTCCCAGCACCTACATAGAGCAATTTGTAACCTCCTTTAACTCCAGCTTCAGGGGATCCAATAACTTCTACTGCAACATGCATTCACTTGCACACCTCTCTCTCTCTCTCTCTCACACACACACACACACACACACTCACTCACTCACAATATAAAGTAAAATTAAAAAACACTTTTGTGATGCTAGTAACCTCCATTGAAAAACCATTAGTAACGTAACTGCAGCTTAACAAAATTGAGCTTTGTTGGCTTGTTGTGCCTAGAAAGATAACAAATTATAGAAATTCAAGAAGTATCTCAGAAGTGCTACCTAAATATACTTGTTATAGAATATGTTGACTCAGGGCATAGGTTCAAGAAAGAATAGTTTTCTATAGATTGGAAGCTTTTAGAATAAAATAGATTATCTTTGTATTATTTTCCCTAAAGGATAAATTTGGGTTAATAGAAAATGTCAATTTATTTTTTTAACTATAACTTGATAGCAAAAATAAAGACCTCCTCATATAACTGACATGACACATAGCTAAATGATGATTTGAGAGTGAAAAGCATGAGATCTCTATGGATAAGCAACTGAAAGGACTTAGCATGATTTTGCGTGGCAGAATTGTAGTTATGCATTTTCTGCTTATCTTGAAATATTCATAGTCTCAAAGCCTTCATCCACTGGTATCTATTGCTGCAGCCATGAATTAAACGTCTTGTAACAAACCATTAATATTTGTAACAGTGTCCAAATATCTTATGTATGAATACTTTTCAAATAGATACTGTAATGATCATACCTATCTATATACATTTTCTGTTGATTACAGATTATGTGCTCAGTAGCACTCAATTTTATTTTTTTCTCTTTTACTCTATTGCCATATGACCAATAAAACAACTTCAAGATAGCATATCTTACTGTGACTCCAGAAATATCAGAAAATATTCTGACTTTATTACAACGGAATTATTAAAATACAATTGTGCTTTTCTAGAAGTTTGCTAGAGTCTATTCAAGAGTTTTTGCTTGCACTTTAATAATAAATGTGATAGCTACACTATATATATTTATATTTATATAGTGTAGCAATCATATATATATTCTTTAAATGTCACCAAATTCCTAAAGGGGCAATTGGTAATCAGTGAACTCATCATCAGTAGTGTCTTCATTTGATTGTGGTTTTCAATTACTGCAATCTTTGAATTTTAATTATAAATACTGTCAATTTAGCTTCATTATTATTAATTTATCTTGGGAGTGGTTGTATGTTCACCTTACAGTGACTAGGGATACATATTTTTATCAACAATATTCTTGATTCATAATTTTCCAATAACCAGATGTGTATGAATTAACATTCATATATGAATTAGTCATTCCCTGAGCAGCTAGCTTCCCAAAGTTCCAAAGGATACTCTCAAAATCATTAAAACCTTATTTTTTCTGTAAAGTTAATAATAAGTGACTCACATATGTTCCCAATAATTTTATTCTAGATTGTTTTTTCATAATTATTGGTTATCATTAAATTCTTTCATTTGGAAAACAGGAACAAGCAATTTAACCAGGAGAAGTAGCACTATATGTTTTCACTATATCACCTGCAAGTCCTTTTACATGTCCACAAATTCAAGAGTACAATGCTTATGGCTCTATATTATTATGTAATCAAATTGGCACAATAAACAATTCCTAAAACTCTATTGTTTATATACAGTCAATATTTTATCAACTTCCACATCTACATCAGAGATTAAGCTGGAAGCTTACCAAGAGCAGCTGACCAATTTGAGATGTTCAAAAGGTCAGAATGTGACAATTTGTGGTCATGGCAGCTGTGGCAGCTTTGTTCCAAACTATAAGTCTCTTTGCTGGCATTAAATGGTTTTCATCTTCCTATTTGGACTCTTGTGAATATGACCTTTTATGGCAGTGGTATTGACAAAAAATGGGAGGTGGGCATATTTTAAAAAGATGCAGACTGACATCTTTTAAATGACTTTTAAATGACTTGCTGAAGCAAGTCAGATGCCCAAAACCAAAGTAAAATGATAAGAAAATATAATCCAACTCTTAAATAGTAGCAAACTCGTTTAGCAAGGAGCATGAATAGAAAGAAATAACTTCCTGATTGCCAAGCTCTATCTTTAACCCATTCACTTTACAGAAAGTGTACTCACAAGGTCTTATTTTCATCTAAAATAAACTTTTTTTCAGAAGAAGAAAAAGTAAACAATAATTCCCAGGGTTTGACCATGTGTCTGAACAATATTTCTAGAACAAAACTAAAAATAGAACAGGTCTCTCAAAGCTACTGAAGAAAATAGTCAGTGAATCTACAAGTTCAACATAACTTACATTTTGCTGTGAAAAAATATTGATTTTCTGTATTTCCAACCATGACCTTGCATTTGCGGTAACCATGGAAACAGCCTAAGCCAGGGTAAAGCTAACATAGTGAATTCATATTAAAGTAGCTAGAGGAAACAGACAAGGAGGTTGTAAAAGAATAACTATTTATGCCCCTTAACCATCTAGTATTCAATAATCTGAAGTCTTCCTAATGTCTCTGATCCCAAAATTCTCAAACTTTACTTCACATTAGAATTTTTTGAGAATGTTTTTGTCATAATACTATCAAGAGTAATAAATCTAGTTCTTCTTTATTAGCATACAATTATAAAACATAATGGGTTTAATTATGACATTTTTATACATGTATATAATATACTTGGTAAGATTTCTCCCTACTTCTCCCTTTCCATTTCCTGTATAGTTTCCATTCTATATTTACGGCTTTTTTAAATCAAAATTTGGAATATAACAGAAAATGCATAATAATATTTATGTTTGGCTTATTTCATATAACATGAAGACTTACAGTTCCATTTAACTACAAACAATGTAATTTTGCTCCTATTTATTGTTGAATAAAATTGTATTGTGATTTTCATTATCCACTCAACTGTTGATAGATATGTAGGTTGACTCTATAGTTTGGCTACCCTGACTATTGCTACACCGTAAACAATGTGCAGGTGTCTCAACTGTAGGCTTCCTCCTGTTCCTTCTGATAGATACCCAGGACTGGTGAAACTAGACGATATAGTAGTTTTAGCTTGAATTATTTTAAAGAACCTCCATGCTAATTTCCATATTAGCTGAACAAACTTACAGGTCTTGTGTAACTTTTTAAATGCCACTGCCTAAATACAGAAATACAATCTCCTCCACCAGTTTAATGTTACTTATATAATTTCAAGGCTGACTACTTGACATTAGATAACCAACTAAGGTATATATATACATATATATATATCAGCAATTAAAGAAAAAGAGGTCAGGTGCCATAAATTAGAGAAAGAACAAGTGTGACACATGGGAAGAGTAGAGGTAAGGAAGGGAAAGGAAAGATGATGTAACTATATTTTAATTGCAAAGATTATTTTTTCATTATTGTTTTATTTTTAGGTATTCAGAAAAATGCAATTCATTGTATACAAAGAATCTCCTAAGTATATTGCTCTTAATTTTTCACTACTTATTAACTATAAAAATTTTAATAGTGCTCATTAATTCTAAAAATTTTGTCTTGGCTTTTGTGGATTGTTGCATACACAATTGAGCCATCTGTATATTCCAGCAGTTTCGCTTTTACATCTCTAATCCCTTTATATTGTTTCCTCGCCTTGATAAAGTATCTGGGAATACGGGGGCAATGATGAACAATATGAGGAAATTGAGAACCTTGGTAACATTGCTAATCTACAAAAGGAAATGTAGGCAGAGGGTACTCATTCGTTTCCTGGCTGTCCAGACCCGAAATAATCACACAGAAACTATATTAGTTACAACACTCCTTGGCTTTTTAGCTCAGGCTTCTTATTAACTAACTCTTACATCTTAAATTAACCCATTTCNNNNGAATTAAATGACGAAAAAAATATCTTTAAATGCCCAGGCCCCATCTAAAGAGACACCTGATTCAATTAGTTTGAGACAGACCCAGTATGACTTATTTTGAAGATTTATTTTTATTTTACAAGTAAGGATGTTTTGCATGAATGAATTTCTTTGAACCACTTCCATGCCTGGTATCCATAGATACCACTACAGATCAAGAACCACCGTGTGAATCCTGGAAATGGAAAACAGGTCCTCTACAAGAGCAAGTGCTCTTTACTACTGAGCTATTTCTCATGCCAAAAACATCAGCATTGTTTAATGCTTTCTTCATGTTAATGTGCAGCCAAAACTGACAATGTTGCTCTGACCAAATATTTATCTACTCATTTCTAGTATTTTCCATGTTACCCAAAGGTAATTATAAAACTGTCTTAACTAACTGTATAAATGGTATTATAAAGCTAAGTCATTTGAAATCAATAAACCAATGGAAGCAGTACCCCTTTTTAAGATAATTTGAGTAACTATAGGATCTTTGGTTTTAGCTTTAACACAGACACAAATATCACTGTGTGAGATTGAACTACTCGCTGCCCTACTGGGGATACATTTACCTCATCTGCAAAAGAGGATTTGACTCACTGAAATAGAATGTTTTTCACTGTTATTGAATCCCTTTCCTCTTCTATAATCCTGTAGTTTCTAAACTATAGGAATATTAAACATGCTATGATCTCTCTTTCTCTCTTCCCTCTCCCTCTTCCTCTCTCTCTCCACTCCCTCCACACACACACATGTTAAATTAAAACCTCAGGAATGGATTGTGAATTCAAAATGCTCCCAAGTGATTCTATATTCAGTCCTGGATGATAACATTTAAAACAGAAATCAGTAACATTGTATAGGTTAATTAAAATTTCTTTACATTTTACATCTTTTGGAATTTTCCATTCTGATCACATTTTTGTGTCATGGTATAGCTTTGGATTTCCCTCTTCTCCTTTAAACCTACTTTGTTTCATTGCCAATGGAGATTTCATTTGAAAAATTGACAAAGTGATCAAAAGCAATATTAATTGTGAAATGGAACTCATAAAGCCTACTGCTAAGAGGGATGCCACCAAAATGTCAATGCATATATTTTATTTTAATTTTGCAGCTGTGAGGATGTATGTTTGCAGTAAGGGAATACTCATCATCATTCTTCACAAATCAATAGTTATAAGGAGAGAAGGGGGTATGAGGGAAGGAGTGGGAGGAGAGGGACATGAATGAAAATATACAGGAAAACAGGCTAAACTCACCTAGATGTAGAGGCATACTTTTCATACATAAGGCTATTGAAAACATGATAGTCATTCAAACAAAGAAGGAGATAAATGACCAGTGTCTGACAAGCAAAGAAAGCAGACACTTTTGAAGATACATTGATTTAACCACAACACTTCCTAATATCTTTTTCATTCCTTCATTGTCCACCTTGATTGAGGTGACAGTTCTGAGAACTCATCCCCCAGATTATCTCAGAATTCCTACACGCAGTTCTGATGCCCAAATAGTAGTCACTATCCTCATTTACCCATGTAAACTTGAACTAAAATTTAGACATTTAGGTAGTCTGTTATATAATATTTTATGTCCATAAACACTGTGCCTATTGACTTCCATATGGGACATTTCCATCATCACAAAAAGTACTAGTGGATAGGGATTCCCTAGAATTTAGCAGTGTAAAAGCCAAATATCTTTGCTATCCAGAAGTAATTAAGCCTTCATTTGCAACCTTACAAAACATTGAGATTAGTTTTCTGTGATTTCATTTTCTCATCCTAAAAAGTGGATGCAAAACTAATCACTGGCTTTAAAGGCTAAGTGATAGATTGATGTTTGTTCCTTAGGATGCATGATTCTGACTCTGAATCCCTGCACATGGGCAGAAACTGTTACAACTTACAATCTGGAGGAAGCATGGAAAAACAAGATGGGTCTGCAAGTGATTCTCCAATATAGCCCCTGCCTCACTTGCTTGAAACTGCCCTGTATTAGTTATCTAAAATGTACATTTCTGTGCCCAGTGTTCAGCATTACTGGATTAGAAAATTTGGAGTGGAACTCATGACAGGACGATTTGATAAGTTCAGTGATGATACTTATGTATACTATCTGGAAAAAAGTATTTTCTAACCCTTGCCAGTATTTTGTACTTTCTGGTTACACTTTGATTTGACTAATTGAATTTATCACTCCTTTGAAAATTTGGTATTTTACAAACCTGTTTTGGAAATAATCAGTTTCTCTAACAGTGGGATTGTAAACATGATACTGCAGGGACAGTTACATTGTAATGTATTCACACTCACTTTTCAACAACTGGGCAATACCATTGAGTTTCACCAAAGTTATTTAGTATATCTTGCATAGATTGCTCATTTGAGGCTAGACAAATGATTACCTAAGAAATATTTTGCACAGTTTCAGAAAGAAGCTGTTTCAATTGAAAACAGCAGGGAAACACAGCCATTAAAAGAAAGAGAATGCCTATGTTTTTACAACAAAATAATTAGAAGCCATTACCAATGCTGTTTAGATTTCAGTGTCTCATCTATCTTTCTTCCAATTAGAAACATTGGGCCTAAATAGGAAAAGTCTGGTTAAACAGGAGTGTATTTCTACTGCATGCCTTAATAAAGTGTGGCTCCCATCAGTAATATATAGTCTGTGAGGTATTTTCCAAAGTAACTCTTTTGTGAGATGATAATGCATTTTTAGGTAAAGAAATCGGCAGCAATTTCACCAATTTATAACATTTATCCACTGTGATGAAGGATCTCAGAGATGAAATTTTTAAAGCTAAATCCAAATTTTACCCAATATCTGAATCTCTTGCACAACTTACACTGAGTAACTATCCACTCTCTAATCACTTCTAAAAATGAAATCATTTCTTCTAAAGAAAGACTTTCTCACTTTGGAATAGTCTTAACTCATTCCAGCTCTGTCTGTTAATATTATTTCTGCCTTCTTGGATGACAAAAGAGTAAATGTAACATCTCTTTTCATGACAACTTTTCCTATCATGGAAAATTACTAGGTTGTTTCTCTTGTCATCTCCATAGTAGGTTTAGAGACATTTTCTTTTAATTAACATATTCTGGCTTTCATCTAATGGTAATGAAAGTAGAACAAATTATTATAGATTTCTTCTACTTCAAAAACACTTTCACATATTACACTTCTTAATTTAGACAGTTAAGATTTGACAATTCATAGCTGCTAATTTGAAGAGACTTAACCTAACCCACCACAGATTTTCTTGACTACTTCAGATTCTTAAGTAAATATGCATATCCATTTCACCTAAACTCCATCGGTCTATACTTAATGTTCCTAATGGAACTTTAAACTTTACTCAGAAATTCAGTATAACAGATAGCCCTAAACTTACAAAAATTGGGTCATAATCCCACATACACATTTTAAGTTGAAAATACCACAAGTTGAAAAATATGAAATTGCATATTCATTTTCCCAATGAAGAATTAAAACACCACATAGCACTTCACCAAAAAGTGTAGGTGTGTGTGTGTGTGAATGTGTGTGACAAGTTTTCTTTAGTATTTTTAATTTAAGTCACACACCTAACTTATTAAACATCTCATCATAGTGTAATTAGTAAAGTGTACATTAGCTTTAAAAACAGGTAGAATCCAAGTGAAATTTCTATGGTATGGGTATACTTTTCACATTATTATAAAGTTAAATATACTAAATTGAACCATTAACAGACACTCAGTCATCTGTACTTATTAAATAACAATCTACTACATGTAGGGATTCAACTGCGTATTTCAAAACTAGTGAATAAAATGCACATATACTTATATAAATCAAACCTTAATAATTTTTTCTTTAATGTATTAGCTTCCTTAGGAGAATGAGTGATTTAATTAACAGAAAGAGTACTAGACTAGTTGTCGGACAGGCAAAAATCCAGTTTTGTCAGACCAGCTTCATCTGGTAAATCTATCAGATGCCTCATTTACTCGAGTCAGATTTTTATTCTCTTTTGTCCACTGTAAGGGTTTGTTGTAGTTTAATGTATTGAGATGCTACTTGCCAGATGCTTTTTTATGAGGAGACAATGCACAGAGTACTAAATACAGATGCCCTTCGTCTATTGCATTGCCTTGCTGTTATGCAGTGCTCCTGAAACATTATGTCCTTCAGTATTTCCAAACTGTTCTAAACTCTTATACTATCTGTGATGTAAAGAAACTGCAAAAGCAACAGGATAAGCACTCAATTATTTAGAATTTACTACAATGTCTTATATCATTATGTTTCATACCACCATTCCTGGATGTTTTGCTTGCTAATATTCAAAGAAAAATTTTTTGTTCACTGTAAAAGCTGCTTTCTACTTTTATACTAGCTAAAGCTAATGATTATATTGTCCTTTTTAAAGCCTTACCCTTTTATTGTTACAATAATTAGCTCTTGTGAGTTCCCATGGTCTTTGCCAAAATGATCAAGCAGCTGAGTTTCTGGGCTGAACTCACTGAAACTTGTTTCCTACTTGACATTTTACCTCTTACTATTTTTAAAGTAGCTGATGAATATCAGAAGGAAAATGAAGACCGTTTTAGTTACTAGTTTGATTCCCTTCTCTGTCAGTTCTCTTTGCCCAGCAACACACTTTGTATTGTTGAGTTACTTGTTTTTCACATGTCTCAAGAGGTGGTAGATCTGGACCTTCCTTGCCATCATATTTCATTCTAATAATATTAATAGATTTAATATTCTGAAATGTGTTTAATTTAGTCCTATTTGTTTATACAGCTTAAAGTTTTCCAAAGTCCTCCCTTTATTACTAGATTTTAAAACAAAAAGAAGTTTTGAATTAAGTATTTTAGCTTGCCCTAAAGTTCCCTAATGGTTATACTTGGGATCATTTCTAGCACATTGGACTTTTGCTGTTGTTGTTATTGTTGTTTTTTAAAAATTCTTCTCATTTCTTACCAGAAAAAGAACTAGCCTTTTAATATTCTTATAGAAGTACCATAAAACATAACCTGCAGTGAGCTAGCATTATGTTTATCACATTCCAAGTGATTGACTATGTATTTCACCCAGGGTCTCACAGGCTTATTGTAGAGCTGCTCTGTATACTAAAAGATATTGATCAGTATCCTTCACATTGATCAACTATTTTCCCGTAAGACTCACCCTTCTCCAAGTTGTGACCAAGAAAAATGTCTTCAGACATTGCCAGGAGATCCCAGAATGGACAGAATTGCTATTTAAAACCCACAGTTTACAATATCACTTTTAACCCTTGCTATATCCTGGGAAACAAATATTCTATTCCAGATTTACAGCTAAAAAATGGCATATTTCCATTGTGTTTTAATAAATAAGACTTGCCTGAAGATCAGAGAGTAAAACAGCCACACTGATCAGCCATGCAGACCAGGCAGTGGAAGCACACACACACCTTTAATCCCAGTAGCCACACTAGTTTGCTGGTGCAGGAAAATTGTCTGTATTCTGTCAATCATGTTTTAAATAAATGCTGATTGGCCAGNTAAGCTACAAGAGCTAATAAGTAGCCTGAGCAAATGGGCCAATCAGCTTTATAAGTTATACAGATCTTTGTGTGATTTTCTTTGTGGCTTGCTGGATGTGGGGTATCAGGCAGGTCAGAAACCCGCAGCAAGCAGTCCCCGCTCCATGTTACAGTTTGCCACAGAAACTGGGTGGTAGTGGTGCAAATCTTTAATACCAGAACTAGAGAGGAATATAAAACAGGAGGAGAAAGGTTTCTGTCTCAGTCCCATTGAGAGGATTCCTGGACACAGGATTGCCTCCTTTTCAGACAGAGGTAGAAAAAAAAAAGCCAGGGACTGGCTATTTTGCTTTACTGACATTCAGGTTGAACCTCAATATCTGACTCTAGGTTTGTAAATTTATTGTGCTACAGGAAAACAACAGCTAAATGAGAATAAGTAGTTAGTCACAACTAGTAAACGAAGAAACCAAAATTTATAGCCCCCTTTTGAATTTAAAGCTTTTTTACTGTTAATGTAGTCTCATTATAATAGTAATATATTTAGAGCCCTTATTTCACTTATATATTTTATCATATCTCACTTGCATTATATTATAGACAGCACAAATAGCCATAAAAAGATCCTAGGTACCTGTATGTCCTAGAAGTATAATATATCTTAGGAAAAGCATCAAAACACCACCAAATCAAATCTGAACCCAACCATAGCTCATATAAATGAAAAACAGGAAATAAATTACTTATACATACACACAAAATGCATATATTATTAGCTACAGTACCAAATGCTTTCAGAATAAAAGGAAAGCAGAATTTATATATTTTTCTTCTTTTCCTTTCTTTGTCCATCTTTTAACTCTGTCATTCCAACCCACATTATAAAAACAACACTCAAACAACAAAAATTAGACACACAGCTCTCTCTCTCTCTGGTTGCCAGAGTCAAGATTCTGAGGTCAACAAGACCAATCTCCAACAGAATGAGGGGTAAAGGGTTTTGAAAATTGTCAAAAAACAAAAATATACATATGGGGTACAAACTACTGAAGAACATCTACTGAATGGCTTTAAAATTAAAAGGGCTTATTTAAAAAAACTAATATTTTCCAATGTTTTTATTCTTTGCAAAATTCATAGTTAAATATGAGAAGATGCTTTTGTAATAGGATTTTCCAAGTTAAGTGTAATATGTGAAATTGAATATGGAATAAAGTTCATCCAAATATTGGGGGTTGGATACATTGCATGAGTTTTCATTATCACTTAATGGCTAAATCAAAGTGTTATAAATGGCTTTTTAATTGATTAAATTTTGTCTGCTTTCCTTACTTGGTTTGTATGTATAGGAACATTCAATTCAGTAATTGAATGCTGTGGCTTAAATAGATGCATTTCCCTATTGTGCCCAGATAATCAGAACAAATGTATACAGTGAAAGAGATAGCTTGATTTCAGTTTTTAAAGGCTTCTGTCAATTACTTTATGTGTACTTAAAAGATTTATGTATCTTTCAGGAAAAAGCCTTGTAAGAATTTACTTAATAATAAATCTAAACTCAATATTGGAAAAAGCATTGTCAATGCATATTTGACATAAAAACAGTATAACTCCCCAATTAATGCATTTTCTTTTCTATTTTCAACTGTAAAGTGTCATTGAGATACTGGCTTGAGCTATGTTTAGAATACAGTGAATTAATCATTTTTTGATCAATATACATCTCTTCTGGTGTGTCAAGATGAAGCATCTTCCCAGAAGGCTCTTGTGTTCAAGGCTTGATCCCCAGTTGGTGTCACTATTGAGCATTGATTGGATCATGATGGTAGTAACTTCATCAATGGGTTAGTTAATCCATAGACAAATTCCCACCAAATGGGTTATTGGGAGGTGGGGCCTGACTGAAGGAAGTATGATGTGGAATGCCCTTCTTTGGGCTATGAATGTTTTATTATCATTGATTAATAAAGAAGCTACTTTGGACTATAGCAGGGCAGAATATCACAAGGCAGGAAATCCAAACAGAGATAGAGGAGGAAAGAAGGCAGAGTCGGGGAGATGTCATATAGCTGCCGAAGGAGAAAGATGCTGGAACCTTACTAGTATGCCACAGCCTCATGGAAAAACATAGAATAATAGAAATGGGTTAAGATGCAAGAGGTCTCTAGAAATATGTCTGAGCCATCGGCCAAGCAGTATACATTAATTATATCAAAGACACACTAATAAACCCAGACCCAGGCTGGGAAATGACCGTGCAGTCTCTGTTTACAGAAGTATGCCACTAGGGTATTCTTTTTAAGAATGTATATTGGTTCTAGACCCTTTTTTTAAACTTTCCCACTTCCTGGCTGTTACAAAGCATGCATTTCTGCTCTACTGTACACTTTCTGCTATGATATGTTTCACCACAGGCTACTACAATAGGTCCAGCTATCTATGAACTGAAACCTCTGAAATCATGAGCCAAAGTTAGTCTTGGTTCCTTTGAGTTGATTTGTTCAAGCACTTTGTCGCAGCAATGCAAATTACACGTGTTGTTCTGATAAAAGTTCTGCAATGGTTTATGTGTTAAAGTCTTCCTCTTCACAGTGGTAATATTAGGGTTGACCACAGACTTATGATGTATTTTCTTAAATAATGTTAGCATTCTTAGAATTATGGCATGAAATGTGACCTTAGGTTGGTTCCATGGCTGTTGAAAGACAAATACGCCATACAGACAGAGCTTGAGTGTGGAGCTTATTGAGATAAAGAGAATGGGAGAAGAAAGAGGGAATGGGAGAGAGAGAGATAGAGAGATACAGAGAGAGGGGAAGAGAAAGAAGAGAGATAGATAGGGACAGAAAGCTGCCTCCTCAGAGAAATGGCAGAAATGAAGAGAGCGGGAGTGGGTGGAGCTTGCTCACTGGCATGATACAGGGTGCAGTGCACTGTGCCAGGTTCTCAAGGGGCAGGGCAAAGGTGTGCCTCAGTGCTAACAAGCACTCTAGCAAACCTTGCTTCTTTCAGCTCCATGGCTCACGATGTAAGATGCTCCACTCTACCATGTATTCTGGCTGTCATTTGCTTTCTTGCCAGGGACTCAAAGTCCTAGACCAAAACCTCAAATACCAGGAACTAAACTATTATTTTTCACTATAAGTTAACTGTCTCTAGTATTTATTGTAGTAAAACAAAACTGGTTACCATACTAGCTACTTCTGAAATATTGCTATGACTTTATTACAATACTACAAAGTGATACAACGTAGAAGAAAGTGAGTTATTTTAAAATTTAATTATTGTGCCAACTCTTATGAATATATAAAACTATTTCAATTCCACTGATGTGACAATCGTGTTTATTGTTCAGCTATTGCCAAATTTTGCATATTATACTGGGGCTCCTTCTTGGACTATAAGGAATAATTCAATAAAATCAGATGTGGGCTGTTTCCAGGTACACAAAATGGTATAGCTCTATATTTGAGTTAGATTCTTCACAACTGAGGTCGTTGTGGCCAAACAGCTTTAATAGGAAATGGTTCCAGCAACTACTGAAAGTAAAATGATGAAACAAAACAGAAAAGGAAAGAAGACAGTGGAATCTACTTAGTAAGCGCATGACTACTTAAGGGTAATTTGCTTACAATCCACTGGAAGAAATCTGGGAGACAATAGTGGGGAAACCTCAGAACTATTCCACCTAAGGGCCTTGGAAGCATTTAGTGTCTGACTCCTGTCATTTGTGAATGGTTTTTCTTCATAGTGAAAATCCTCAGCAGGTGCCTGCCCTATGTATAACTTTAGCAAACTCCTATGGTTGGAAACTGAGCTCTGGGAACAAATGTGCTTGAAGGAAGATAACCTTGACACATGAGTGGAATACTGAAAGTATCTGTGCTGATACTGTTATTCTCTCTGATGTCATAACTACCTCAATGAAAATTTCAGATGCTAGCACACAATTTTAGTCCATAAACATGAGATCCAACTCCCTGCCTTTCCCCCCCAACCCACAAAAAGAGATGTCTATCAAAGTACAGGAAGCATTCAAGACACCAAATGGGCATGATGTAACCAGCTGCTTCATGATCCTGTTGCTCTGATGATAAACTGTCTCTTTAACTGAGAAGCGACAATAAGTCCTCCCTCCATTTAAAACAAACAAACAAAACAAAACAAAACAAAAAACCCAGGCTATTGCCAAGTCAATAGGTTGCTCTCCACAAGCTGACAGCAAGGCCCCATTGCTGAAGCACTTACACAACTCACTGAACAGGGAGTAGGCCAGCTAGCACCTACCTACCTGGTGCCTTTATCACTATGTACTAGTTGGTGTTAAGAGACTCCACAATGTGTAAACAAGTGGGTCTCTGATTCATGTGCCTTGGGCTCTTTTCACAAAGTGTAAACAAGTGGGTTTCTGATTCATGTGCCTTGGGCTTTTTTCCTTCCGCTGTTTTTTCTTGTCCAACTTTGATGTGATGGTTTTGGGGTTATCTTAAATTTTATTTTGTCAGGTTTGGATCTTTTCTTTTAGAAGCGTGCTCTTTTCTGCCAGACAGAAAGGGAGTGGACCAGGATAGGAGGAGAGGTGGTGAGGAGCTGAGAGGGAGAGAAAGGAGGGGAAATCATAACCAGGAGATACTAGGTGAGAGAATAGTCTATTTTCTTTAAAAGAACAAGAAGAAAATGTTTTGATTTTTTTCCAGCCGTGACTACAAGTAAGACTCTGTGAACAGTAACACACATTCCATGGGAAGAGGGAAGCCGGGTCCTCCTTGGTGTCTCTCAGAACACTTGTAGAACCAAACTTTGATTTTTGGAAGAAAGCTTTGACTCAGGGTCTCCTGGAAGCCAGATTGGCTTCAGACAATGATGGTTGCTGAGACAACCTAGACTCTCCTAGGAGAGAAAGTCACTTGCCACACCTGTCATGCAGCGATGATTTGCCTTTGAAACAAAACAAAACGCTGATATTCTGCCTGTGTTCCTCAAAGCAGCTGCTCCCCTAAGAAAATGTGAGGAACTCTTGGGCAGAGTCTCCAGCTGTGCCTGTTGTCTGCCAGCTCTGCATAAAGATAAGCACTCACTGGTTCCCACTTGCTTTCAGAGAATGCCTGATGCCTGGGGTGCTTCATCTGCGCATGCACTTTGTAACTGAGAGTGGTCCTTGGAGAGGAGTCAGCGCAATCATTTTAATTAGCAGTAACCTGCAGTCTGTTCTTCCCCAATCTCTAATAACCCACGTTAACCAAGAGCGAAGTGTGTAAAATTTTGCCCCAAAGGCTCCTCAACTGGCAGCTGATCAAAAAGTGCATAGGCAATAATATCGGACAACTGTCTCATACGCAAGCAGATTTTTCAGCTGTTAATTACTCCCTGCTAGGAGGCGAAGGAGGTACAATGGCCAACAGAATTATTTCAAGTTCTTATCAACAGTACTGTGTGGTCTACCCTGAAACCGCAGTCTTCAGAAAAAGAAAAAGAAAAAAAAAACATACAATTTAAGAAACAAACTTTTTTAAAAAGTAATTTACATTGAAGAACTCAGCTCTCGAAACTAGCCATAATCCTCATTACTTCAGAACTGAAGAAATCCTTAAATATGTAGCTTTTAAAAAATTGAACAGAAAAACAATTGAACAGAAGCAGCGCAAGCACTGAAAGCATGAAGCTCAAGCAAGGAAGATAAAATGGCAAAAGCACTTGCATCCCCATCTGTATACCTTTGGATCAGATTTTCATTTTAGATGAGGCTATCTTCATTTTGATCTGATTATTTTGCCCCCTCGAGGTGGTGGCTTTCTAGTTTGCGTTCATTTCATTTTCTTTGGACAGGTCTTAAACTAATCCACTGTAAGAAAATGCCCTGTGGAGAGCAGGTTCTTTTCTTGTTCTCCTTCTAAAAGATTGAAATGCCTGTACCCTGGCTGATGCAGGACCACCAGAAGTTGGTAGGGCTTAGAACTGGTGGTAAAAGCAATGCAGCAATAATTGAGCCCTATCCTGCAGAATACAGGTTTCAAATGAGCTTTTCATCACCATTCTTTTGTTTCCCAGAAACACACTCTCGGCTGCTATTTTCTCGGTAACTAGTATCATTTTAGAGATGCTCTTTATACTTGCAAGTCAGATGGCACATTTTAAATCTTCTCTTGTAAAATGCCACGATCTAGAACATTATATAAATCCAAGGCATGTACAATACTATGCAAAGTTGGATTGAATAAAAATAGATCTGAGCGTTATATAGTTAGCGTCTACACAATTCTGAAACAACCCATGAAATATGAAACACTCAGACAGTTAAGCAAGTTGTCCCAGCTCTATTAAACCAAGAATGTAGCCTGCAAATAAATCGTTTAAATACTTCATTACACTGTTTTATTTTTTCATTTGCTCCAGTAGCATTGCTTCTTGGTAGTAATGCCCTGAAACCCCTCTGGCTCTTGCAAAACGTTGCATGTACTTCTGAGTTACCATCGTCTCTTCAAATTGTTTTTTTCCTACAGCTACAGGTCCATTGGCATAGACCTTGGCTATTTAGCAGCTACAGAGAAATTGGTACAATGTTTGCAGCAAAATTTGGCAACTATTACAAAATGATATTAGCCAAGCAAAACCCTGTTGACCTTGAGTTTTCTGGAAGTACAAAACCTGTCTTGTTTTCAGAAAATAATTTAGAAAAATCTTTTGGACCATTTAATGAGATATAACTGCACAGACACTACATTCTGTACTCTTGAAGAGCTTGGGTGATTTTTCTTTTTCTTGTCCACTCCAGTTCCCTTTAAGTGTCTCAAGCCTGCATGGATTTCTTTGGCATCTCAGTGTATAGCTCTTCCAAGACAGCGGTCTGATGGCACTGCTGTGAAATGTGATTAGGGAATTGGCGAGGGAAAGAAGTTGGCTGAAGGTCATGACCAATTAGATGGAAATTCAGATGAAAACTAAAGGCTACTGAGCTACTCAAATAAAGAACAAATGCCCAAACTTTTAAAAAGACATTTAGAACATAATTTCATTATAAATTTTCAGTAAATTAAAAAACGGCAGAAGTAGCAAGTCTATGCAGATACCCTGATGTTAAAAGAGAGAATAGGCTAAGGTTAGAGTAGGATTATGGGAAAATGTATGCCATCTCCAGTGTTTAAGAGATGCTTATGCCAAAGGATGTTCTATCACCCACTAGTTCTAGTGGCATGCCTTAAAGTGATGGAGGGGATTTTCTCATGTTTTCATACTTAACTGCAAATAACAACAGAATATGCTAAGACCAACATGTTCCTCAACCTAATGAGGGGAGATTAGATCCTTTGCTTGTTTTTCTAATGGGCTGTATAAAACACTAATTTCTCTAAATTAAAATTATATTGTAAATATGTCATGTGTGTGTATAAATCTATAACAACAATTTAATTGTATTGAAGGGCAAAATTCAGAATAAACAAGTATCCACAGAACTGTTACTTTAATTATTGTCATTTTTAACAGTGTCACCAATTGCCTGCCCCATTACTCTTAGAGCCATTATAATTACATATAACTAATCGAAACAAAGATGTGACCATGCAGGCCTAGAAATATTCAACTGATTCCACTGAGCCCAGAATGAAAAACACTATTTATTATTGTACTCCATAACTAAAGGTTAAAATATAAGGGTACATTTCAGCATTGAAAAGGAAATTCCTTCACCCCAAAAGACCATAATCAATAAAATAATAGCCAAAAATTTTAATAAAATCTCCCATCACAAATTGGAAATGTGACAATATTCATTAATTGGGCACAAGTCACACACAGGAACTTATGACAAATTCATTCTTACATCAGGGTTTTAATCCCTGTAAATGGCTATATCCCTGTAAATTTACCAAATGTTTTATGAAGTTGGAATATGTTGTGTCTCAGTCAGAAATGCATGAAGTACACAAATACATGTAGGCTGTAATGTCTAAAGAAATTACAGCAGTCAGATGTGCCTACAGAAAATAGGGAAACCACATTCCAAGCTCATTCTGTAAAAGAAACTCTTCAGTAGCTGTGACTCAGTAACTACCAATTAGTTCTGTGTTTAATTCCGTAAAGACTAAAGCCAACATTCTCTAAAATTTTATCATGAAAGCATGATGGATTTTGTCAAAGACTTTTTCTGCATCTATTGAAATGATTGTGAGATTTTTCTCTTTAAGTCTATGGTTTATTACATTCATTAACTTGTGTATGTTGAACCCTCTCTGAATTTCAGGGATGAGGCCAACTTTGTCATAGTGGAAAATCTTTTTGATGTGTGGGTTTATTCTGTTTGCTACTATGTTATTGAATATTTTGAATCCATGTTCATCAGGGATATTGGCATGCAGTTTTCTTTTTTGTTGTTGAGTGCCTGGTTTGGGTATTAAGATGATACTGGCTTCATAGAAGGAGGTTAGTAATGTTCCTTATGTTTCTACTTCTTTTAAAAAACAGAGTAAGACAGAATGGTTGTAGATCATCTTTGTAAATCTAAAAGAATTCTCCTGTGAATCCATCTAGCCCTAAACTTTTAATTTTTTAACTGGAAGGCTTTTTGTTATCGTTTCAATCTTCTCCTTTGTTATGGGTCTGTTTCAATAGTTGATTTCTTCCTGGTTTAATTTTGAAGGTTTGGCTATATCTGAAAACTCATACATTCCTTTCAGATTTTCCAACTTAATGGAGTGCAGGTGTTTGGAAATCCTTTGGTGTCTGATGTAATGTAATATTAATTTCTGATTCTCTTATTTGGATCCTCTGTTTCTTTCTTTTGCTTAGTTGTGTCAAGGATCTGTCAATCTTGTTTATCTTCTCAAAGAAACAATTCTTAGATTCTTTGTAATGCTTTCTTTGTTGGTATTTCTTTTTTATTCTTCTCTCATACAAAACATCCCAATCAGTGTCACCTCCCTCCACTCTTTCCAGCCCCCATTCCCTTCTCCCCTAGACCCAGTCTTCCATTTACTTTCAGAAAAGAGTAGGCCTCCCAAGGATATCATCCCAACAGGGTAAAACAAGAGTCAGTAATACTAGGCAACTTCCTTCAGTATTAAGGCTGAACAAGGCAACCCAGTAGAAAGAAAATGGGCCCAAGAGCAGGCCAAAAAAAANCCTCCCATGGTTAAGAGTCACACACAAACACCAAGCTAACAAGCTCAGAATGTATGCAGAAGATCTAGAACAAATGCATGTCACTTCAGTCTATGTGAGCCCCTACTACTGAACCCTGCTTAGTTGATTCTGTGGATCCTATTCTGGTGTCCTCAACCCCTCTGGCTCCTGCATCTCCCCCTTCACTGGGTTTCTCTAAGTTCCAAGGGGAGAGACCCTATGTAGGTCTCCAAGTTGGGCTCTCTCTCTTCCTAGTATTTGACTGTGGAAATGCTAAAGCAACTCAGTGTTTTAATGGGATAGGAATAAAAGAAGAAAGTTTTTCCCAGGATGTGGTCTGTTTTAGAAAAGCTTCCGTGTGTTGCTGAGTTGAATGTGTGCTCTTTGATGTTTGAGTGGAATATTCTGTAGATATCTGTTAAGTTCATTCGATGTATGATGCTTATTGATACTGATATTTCTCTGTCTGTTTTTGTCCAGATGACCTGTCTATTGAAGAAAGTGGGGTATTGAAAACACCAACATCTTTTTAAGCAGTCAAAAAAAACCAAGAATATCAAACATGAAACAGAAGATATTATTAGTGAGCAAAACTTTAATAGAAAACAAACAACTAGGAAAAAAGTAATAAAATATATACCTTTCCCCCTAACAATTTATACATTTTCTTGTTAAAATTCAATCCTATTAACACTGAATTGATTTTTATTTTTATAAAGACATCATTTGTTCCTGTATGTGCAAGTCTCTTTCTGGACTGGTTTATTAAATTTATTTGTTGACTATATTTGTGTTCATTCCAGACCATAAACCAAGTTACATTGTTTTATTATGTCTTGAAATTGAGTTTTTGCTCTTCAACTTTGTTCCTTTCTGAAAATCTTCTTGTCAATTCGGGATTGTTTTGCTTTTTCAAAAGATGGTTATGACCATCTTACCAATTTGTTCAAAAGCACACATTGGGGTTGGGATTATGTTAAATTTGTAAATAAATCATGGAGTATGTCATAATAAGTTTTATTGCCCATAAAGGCATAGCATCTATCAATTTCCTTATATCTCTAGTTTTTCTCTAGAATATTTTTTCTAGTTTTTAGTATATAGTTCTTTCACATATTGAATTAAATTAATATTAAAGTAGTTTATATTATATGGTATTTTATTATCTGGTGTCCCTTATAGATATATATATATATAGTTAATATTTCACATTACTTTTATACCCTAGAAGCTTTGAGTCTCCCATAGGGTTGTAAGCAATTCTAAATACTCAGTGGTTTTCCAATAGATTTGGATTGAATTGTTTGTTTGGTCTGATGGCATCCTCTCTATTGGTATAAATAAACTTTCCCTTACATCTCCCCAGTAAAATTCATGCAATATTATTTCTATGAGTAAGATTTTTCATTATCTTCCCCAAATCGATAATGATGTATTCTGTATATTTCTATCTTTTGATTGCTCATGATTCATTTTGAATATTATATTCTGATTCATACTACAGTTAAATAATTATCTATTTACATTGAGTTTTGTATTGTAGATATTCATTGACTTCTTTTTTTTTGCCAAACCAGAGGTTGAATCTAAGGCCTTCCACATGCTAGTCAACTGTTCATACACTGAGCTACATCTCCAGTCAATAGTTTTATTGGAAAAAATTCCAGATATACTAAAAATAATAAAGTACAATGAAATTAATCTTAAAGAAATCATATTTTCAGTCACCATATTGTATCATTTCAAATACCATACACCATTTTATTTTCCTTTCTGCTATAACCATTTTCAGTGACACTCTGGAATTCACCCTGTAAGTGTTTGCTTCACTATGCATCTCTGAAAACAGAATTTTTTCTTCATATTTTTAAAAAGTCTATTTGAATCCTTCTTATTCATGAAAAATGAGAAAGTTCTATTTTAAAAAATAATAAGCATCCTAGGAGTTTTGTTACAGGAATATGTTAAGGAAACCTGTGAAATATTTATCTATTCTTTATCAATAAATCTCCGGAGTCAAGTATCAGTGGAAAGAACCTGAATGATCAGTGGTGGTTAAGCAATCAGTGACTGCCTTTCTCTCTCAATAAAGCAAACTTTTTGCCGAACTCAGGAGTGTCAGAATGTGATAAAATATCACTCAACGGAACCACATGTTCTTTGTGTATGTATGTGGTTCTTTTGAGTGAGATATATATGTGTGTGTATGACTATTTGCATATATGAATATATAGGTATATATATATATGTGTGTGTGTATGCATCTTACCTGTATATGTATGTTTATACATGTATAAAATGTTCGGAACCAACATATTCATAAAGCTATGAAGTGAATAGTGCTCAGTATCCAATCAGAAGACAACACATCTACTTATGAATACAACTACTGCCAAAAGAAACAACACAGACTCCACAGACTTAATAATAGAGTCCATATTTTGTCTGTGACATATTTCTCATATTTCCTGATTCCATTTCAAAAGCAGAATCAATCTATAGATTGATTGGCCTAAGGAATAAAAGATAATTCTGCGGGAGTGTACTGAGAAGGGATCTTCCAAGATGCTGAAAAACTTCCTTACAATTATGTGAATGTGCGTGGCTCTCACAGGTACATTCAGACGTATAAAAGCCTATAAGCAATGGCACATGTGAATATAAGTATTTATACATAGCTATAAATTTATACATATACATACAAATTTATAGATATCTACAAATCAAAAGAAAACTGACATCCACAAGTTTTAATTCAGACTTTCTATGGTTGTAAGGAAGGATGTGTGTGTATGTGTGTGTACATATATGTGTGTGTCTCTATATGTTTATATATACGTATATGTGCCTAAATATAGATATATATGTCCAATATTACATGGTCATTGTGATGCTAGTCAATAACAGAAATGTATATTATTATGTTTATACTATAATTTGCTATCAAAGGAAGTTATGCTCTGGGACTGTTACTATTAGACCACCATAAAAGCATTTAACATTTTATCCCTGTTGTGTTCTGTAGTGATATTTCATTTATATTTTAACAAATAAGGCTTGCCTGATCTAGTCTTACGTTTTCAGCCACACTAGTCAGCCATAGAGGCCAGGCAGTGGTGACACGCACCTTTAATCCCAGCAGCCACACTAGTTAGCCATAAAGGCCAGACAGTGGTTGTGCATGCCTTTAATCCCAGCACGAATGGAATATAAGGCAGGATGAGATAGGAAATTACTCTCTTTTCAGTCTGAAGATTTCACAGAGGTAAGAGCTCTCTAGTAGCTTGACTGTTTTGCTTTTCTGATCTTCAGGTTGAACCCCAACATCTGTCTCTGGGTTTTTATTAGTCATGCTACAGTGTTCTTCCTTTACCAAAAAATTTTACAGACCAGTGGGTTCTCAACTTTCTTAGTGCTGTGACCCTTTAACACAGTTCCTCATGCTGTGCTGACCCCCAGCCATACAATTATTCTTCTTGCTACTTTATAACTGTAATTTTGTTATGGATATGATTTGCATTGTAAATATGATATGCAGGATATCTGATATGGGACCCCTGTGAAAGGGTCATTTGACCCTCAAAGGAGTCATGACCCACTGGTTGAGAAACAGTTATAGATGGTAGAAAGTAGGCACTTCAGAGAGCTTACTCTGCCTTTAGGCAGCCTATATGCGGATTATCTCAAATGAACTCCCTCACCAGCTCCATCTGCACACTAGGCTCCTTGTTTGTTTTTTCTGAGCATGTTTTTCTGTGGCTTGGAGGGGCTCACAGAAGTGGTGAGGAGAAGAAGAGTTGGCACTTGTAGTGTTTTTCTCCCTTCAAATTGCTTCTCTTGACAAAGAACCCGAAAAGGCTATATTCTAAGTCTATCTTCCTTTCATAGCTGTAGAACCTACAATTTTTATGCTCCATAGAATTGCTGTGCAGTTTGCAGAAACATGTACTCAGTTTGCTGCCAGACAACTCTACATATGATCAGTATTTTTCCATATAAAACCCACAATTACCCATTTTATTTTATAATATCTGTTCTTCCATTAAGCAAAATGGAATTAAGCACTTCTCTAGCTGTATAAATCAGCATTCAAACTCCAAATTACTTTCTATAACTTGAATAATTCTATTATTATACTGTGGATGTGCTTACTCTGGATAATTTTTCCATGCTGCTAAAATGTATTTCATTTCTGTGTGAAAAGCACTACAATAGTGAAAAATTAGGTAAGAGTTTCTTCTGTCAACTTACCTGGGCTCGTAAGGGCTCACAGAGACTGACTCAACAACCAGGGAGCTTGCATGGAACTGACCCCCTCTGCACATATGTTACATTGTGTAGCTTGATCTTCTTGTGGGACTTCTAACAGGGGAAGCAAGAGCTATCTCTGGCTCTGTTTCCTGTTTGGGGGACACTTTCTTCCTACTGGTTGCCTCATTCAGTCTTAATAAGAGATGACTAGTGTTACTGAACCTTGTTATGCCTTGACTGTCTAATATACATAGGAGCCCTGCACTTTTCTAAAAAGAAAGAGGGAGGAGTCGATGGAGGGAGGGGACGTTGTGGGGAATGGCAGGAGAGGAGGGAGGGGAAAATGTGATCCGGCTGGGGAAAAAAGTAACTAATTAATAAAAACTAAAAATAAGGGATTTTCTTTTGAAAGTTCACGGCCTTGAGGGAGATGTGGCCTTTGAGGAAAGACCTTTGCGCTTCTCTCTACACAGGTACAGAGATGCCAGCCTCTACAAGCAGTGCCTAAATCAGAAATTGCCTGTAATAACACATTGCTTTCTTGAAGAGGGTTTCTTCTTAGCTGCCACCCAACTCCTGTCACTATCTACGCAGACTTTTGAGTGTTAGCTATCAGATTTGAGCTGGCGTCTTTGGCCTAACAAACTCAACTACCTATTTGACTTAACTGTGTTTTCCTTGATGTCAACAGTGCTTATATTTAGTGGTGGTATGAATGAGAATGGCCAACATAGGTTGATAGAGTGGAATACTTGGTCCCCAGTTTGTGGAACTGTTTGGGAAGGAGGAGGTAATCATTGGGGGTGGGGGAGTCTGTGAGATTTTAAAATCTCATGCCATTCCCAGTTAGCTCTCTTTCTGCTCCATGTTTGTGGATATGATATAAGCTCTCAGCTTCTGCTCCAGAGCAATGCTTGTCTGTATTTTGCCATGTTCTCACCATTATGGCCATAGGCTCACCCTTTGGAACTATAGGACCCAATAAACTCTTCTATAAACTGCCTTGGTCATGGTGTTTTTCACAACAATAGAAAAATAACTAAGACAGGGTATAAGAAAAAAGTATTATTTCATCAGTCCTAAGCCCAAAGGACCACAATCACTTGACTTTACAATTGGCATGAAAGAAAGTGTACTCTTCAGATATTGATCATCCAATAGAGTTGATTAACTGCACCAGGGATATAGAAAAGGGACCATATTTCCATGTGTGGATATTGGTAAGTGACTGAATTTAATTCTGTCTTCATACAACAAATATGCTCTAGTTAAATAGAGAAAATAAGCCTAGTGTTGATGTTTTCTAGACAGTGTTAGCAAATTCAAACATAGAGGGAGTATATTTTCCTTTTTATACTATATAAGAAGAGTTTGAAATCTCATAGTATAGGTGTTTTTCATTTAATAGTCCACTGATAACTTCATAAGTTCATATTTTAAATATTTGAAATCATACTACTATATGATATATGATAGTATATGCCCATTCTCATGCTTCAACCTGAGAAAATTTTCACATCTAAAAAATTATTTCCTGTTGTGTGTGAGAGGGCCTGCTTTTGGTCCTGGCCACCTCTCTAGCTTACATCTGAAATAATGACACAGAAATTGTATTAATTAAACACTGCCTGGCCCATTAGTTCTACTCTCTTATTGGCTAACTCTCACATCTTGATTCAACCCATTTCTAATAATCTGTANTAATCTGTATGTCACCATGAGGTCGTGGCTTACTGGGAAAGATTCAGCATGTCTCTGACCTGGCAGCTCCATGGTGGTTCTCTGTCTACATCTTCTTCCCAGCATTCAGTTCTGTCTACTCCGCCTACCTAAGTGCTGCCCTATCAAAAGGCCAACGCAGTTTCTTTATTCAACAAATGAAAGCAACACATAGACAAAAGAACCTCCTACACCAATTTCCTTTTTCTCTCATAAAGATAAGCTAGATTTTCATTAGGCTGAGTGGAGCAATGGAGCCAGCAAACAGAACAACCAAAAGGATAAGAATAGTGAGGTATTCTCTTTGTGGGGACTACATGAATTTAAGCTGGAAAACAAATCAATGAGCCTGGAGGAACATGCAATATTATTTGAACATCATTCAGGTTCAGAAGCCAACAAAAATCATAAGGATGAAAATTCACTCAACTTTGCTCATGCAGAAAAACCACAGGTGAGGAGGTAATACTCTCTCTCAGTTGAAAGAAGGGAGTACCCATTTGATAGACATTCCTACATTTACCTTTAAAAACTGCAGCCACTTGAGTTAAAGGCACATAATTCATGTACTTATTACTTAGGACAGTGGTTCTCAACCTTCCTAATGCTGCAACCCTTTAATACAGTTCTTCATGTTGCAGTAACCCCAACCATAAAATTATTCTTATTGCTACTTCTTAATTATAAATTTGCTATTGCTATGCATAATTATATATACGTGTGTGTGTGTGTAGTGTTTTCAAATGACCTTAGGCAACTCCTGTGAAAGGCATGCTCAGTCCCCAAAGGAGTAGTGAACCACAGATTGAGAACAGCTGGCCTAGAAAAAGGTTGGCTACATTTGCTTTTTTATCACATTCACTTTGAAAGTTAGACAGTGATGTTTCACTTGTTTCTTGATAGAAAATCTTGAGTGATATGGAGTTCAGGAAAGAGAATTTCATCATTGAAGCTAAAAATAGACTTCGCTAAAATGAAGGGTTCTATTCCATTGCCCTGTTCAGTGAGTTGTGAGATTTCTGTTGAACAAATCCTAAAACTCTGAAGGTCTCCTTACTATAACTATTACTGAAAAAACATGCCTTGGAGGCAAATTGCCTTTATCTTGTTTCCCTGATATTAAGTGTAAAAAGAAGAAGGTCCAACAAATTACAGAGCTTCTCTCAGAAACATGAAAAGTCCTCTAAGAAGGGATCCTACTTCTGATGTTGCCCTTGTGCTAGTTAGCTATGCTATAGTAATGCTGAGTAACAGCTGGGCTACAAAACAAACAAAATAATGTGGCATAAAACAGGACTATACTTGAGTTTGGATAGGATGAAGTCCAGACACTATGTTTGGGTTTTCAGATTGTTTTGGGTATATTGAAATATATTTGCATTTTTCTTGGGCCAAAAAGACCTGGACTAGATGCCAATCATAAGAGCATGACTGGCAAATCCAGGCATGGCTAAAAACGAGTCATATTCAAATCCAAAGTCAAAAGCTGAGGAAATATGAAACCAAGCAACTAAGTGAATACATAATTAAGTAAATTAAGTGTCATAAGCAGTGTTTCAATCTACTTTACCCTCAAAATGAGAGGGATATTCTCTTGCTGTAATTATACAATTAATATATTAATAGGGAGTATTTCTCCTTGGTCCCTTCAGAAAAATGTCTTCAGTTGCCCACCTGATTAGTCTTATTCAATTTATTAAGCTGATGAGGACATTGTTTTCATTGGTAGTGACACAATTCAGGTAAGGTAAAGAGTGAAAGAATTGCTTTTGTGGCTTCTCTGAAACCCACAGTTATGCTCTTCAGTGTGGTAGCTCTTTATGCCTGGCTAACTGAATTTAAATTTAAATTAACTAGGAGAAAAATTTTGTTCTTTCATCACACTAGGTCCAATTAAAATATGCAACAGTCTATCTTGTCAGAACAATTAAAGACATTAAAATTGCAAAAGAAGAAGCTAACTTGTGCCTGTTTGCATATGACATAATCATGAAATATATAAATATAATTAAAGATTCTACCAAACAACCATTAGAACTAAAGAGTGAGTGTCTGTACTGTTACAACATAAAAAAATCAATAGCATTCCCATATACTAAAAGCAAACAATCTAAAAAAAAAGAAAATAATCCACTATCCAATAGCTACAACAAATAAAATACTTAAGAATAAATTTAAGTAGGCAGAACTTCTCTCTACTGAAAACCATAGGTCACTGGTAAAAGAAATTAAAGATACAAAAAAGCAGAACTATTTCCATGTTCATGGTCTGGAATATTAATATTGTTAAAATGTCCATACAACTCAAAGTGATTTGAAGATTCCATACTTTATCAAAATACCAATAGCCCAATTTATAGAAATTAAAGAATCCCCAAATTTGTGTGGAATCAGAAAAGATCATGAATATATTAAATAATCTTAAGCAAAAGAAATGGAGCCATCACAACTCCTGACTTCAAAAATGTTCTACAGAGCAGGAGTAACCAGAAAAGCCTGCTACTGGAATAAATACATTACAAAGCAATAGCATAAATTTCCCACCAGGGCCATCTCTTAAAATTCCTACCACCTTTCAGCACTATCACACTGAAATATAAGCTTCTAATTTAAGCACCCTTGGGAGATATATAACATCCAAAAAAGAAACAGCCAACTGAGTTTCGACCAAAGAACCCAGACCTCATAATGAAAGAAGTTCAACCTGTTTAACAAAGGGAATTTGTGTGTTTAGATTAATATTGAGGTCTTTAATCCATTTGGACTTGAGTTTTGTGC
>LOEQ01010506.1:111787-122902 GCA_001685075.1 Bramus lutescens | reverse complement strand
ATCACAATCCCAGAGAACCTAGACAACAATGAGGACCCTCAGAGAGACATACATAGATCTAAAATACATGGGTAGTATAAAAAGACAAAATCTCCTGAGTAACTTGGGAGCATGGGGACCTTGGGAGAGGGCTGAAGCAGAGGGGATAGGCAGGGAAGAGAGCAGAGAAAAATGTAGAACTTAACAAAAATTAATAAAAATGGGAAAAACGAATAACACCTTGGCATCTGGAAACAGCTGATTCCAATGACATGCTAGCTTCATCTTAAGTGGCCTGAGACCTCTCTAGATCACTAGCTAGTGTTGAATGCAAGGAAATATTTCAAATTTATTTTCAGATTGCATACCTTTTTGCCTGATAAACAAAGTGTACTTTTTCTGTGGGCCAAATGTCTATCTCCAAAGGGCTTCTTTAGAGAGTAATCCTGCAAGAACAGAAAATGTAGTAGATATAAGAAGTTATTTTCATTCCCTCTGTTTCTTAAGCCATGACAGGCACTAGGGAATTGAAACATATGAGGTTCTGTACGGAAGGGAGTTCTTAAGGAAAGCAAGCCACACAGGTAGAATGACTAATTTAGAATGCAGAGTCAATAGAGGTGAGGTGATAAATGGTAAGAAAGAAAACTTTAAAAATAAACCAACAATAACAAAGTAATGGGAAAGATCTCCCAGTCACCAAGGGGGAAAATTCACTGATTTTCATTTTCTACAACTATCGTGAAACATTAGGTCATGTCACTAAAGGTTTTGAACAACTGTAAACTAGTGAAAAGAAGAAATCTTGGCAGTGATTGGTAGGAAAAAACTATGAATAAATGGAACCACCATGAACATCTGTCTCTTAAAATTCAATCCCACTCACTCATCACCTACTTCATAGGCTTATTGAGTTCTGCCATGGTGCAAACCTAGGTCCTGCCATGAACATTGTCTCCCAAGCCCCTTACCTTGAAAAACTTTATTTGTTGCGAATATGGAGCTGTATGTGATGGCTATCTGCCACTTCCCTACTTAGGGACTAATGACTATAGGTGAGTACTGTTGTAAAATGTTAGTGTGCTCAAGCCATTACTTTGGGGAATCTCTTCCTTCAGAGGCTTGTCACAGTTAAAGTCCTGTGCTAAGAGCTCACTAAAGGTAACAGGCATCACAGTTGGAAAACAAACATTTCTTAGGGTATCATGTGCCTACCAAGAAATGCATATAATGGTTGAATGCTGGTTAGAGGAAAAGAATCTTTCCAGGTTGGGAGGCCAATATCTGAGGATATATGGGTCTCTTAAAACCTGGCACCTTTAAAGAAGCAGGCCAAATGCGTGAGTATGTCATAGCTTAGAAGTACCAGTAAATAGTCTTTTCTATACTGTGAACATTACCAGAAGTCTTGCCTGCAAGTAGGCATGAGATTCTTTTCACAGATTCAATCTTGATAAACTGCAGGGTTGTGACACCTCTAAAAATGTCCTAGTCAGATGAATGTCTATGTGCCTGACCCTTCTCCATGAACATTCTATCCCAGTCCAGCCTAGGACGTTGGCATATGGAGGGTGAGTTGCTCCTATGTCATCAAATGTCTCAGAGAGTGGGAGAGAGCCAAAACTGCAATTATCATGACTCTAGAAGTACACTAACATAATAATTCCTTACAAACTGCATCTTGTAATGATCTGCTAAAATACCACAGCAGTGACATACACATATGTGTATCCATGCATACTCATGGCTGACAGTAATTCATTGATTGGATTATTATGTCAACACTACAATATGCTAGCTATAATACATAATCTGGCTTTTTTTCTTTTCTTCAAACTCCCCTCTTTTGGACAGCTATCCTCTCTAAAAAAATCAAAAGCAATAAACACACCACCTGGAAACCATGCTTCATACCTCCCCTATCAGCATGGCCTTCCTCCAAGACATTATATAACCTGGCCTACTTCCAAAGCTTCTGTCCACCCATTGTGTGGTTGCATCATTCTAGGAATGCTCTTTGCATTCACTGGAGATCCTGCCTCTAGGCTGCCAACTTGTCCTCTCTCCAAAGCTTCCTCAAATAATATGAATATCGAGATTAGATAGACAACTGGAAGGAAAATAAAAATGAAAGCCTGCTATAAAGAGATTTAATTGATGAAGCTCATATCAACGGAGCCAAATGGAACCGAATCTCAGAAGTCAATTTGTCTAGATATACACAGCTGGGATACCTGGAAAAATCCACAATGTCAGTTCTGTCATTTACTCGTCAATAACATTGCTCTGGGGACATTTTAGCAACTGATTCTTACAGTTCTGCCTTAATTTTTCCAATTTCAAAACAGAAGGCATGTGTACTATCCAAGACACTAAAAGGGAGTTATTTGTCTTTCTTCCTCCTTAGTAGACGCACAGTAAATGCTATGCTTCTTGTAGACTAAATCCTAGAAGTGTCTATGTATGCCTTTCTTTCTAATCCATTTTTCTCTTTGTCACTAGATAGTCTTGGTCTTTGGAAAAGATCTTCACTAATCCCACATCAGACAGAGGTCTAATCTCCAAAATATACAAAGAGCTGTGAAATTAAAAAAATATGTATCTTTTTCATTATACATACCATTCTAAGTTCCCACTCCCTCCCCTCCTCCCTCCTCCCATTCTGTCCACACACCCTCNTTGCTTTGGGGAAGGTCCAAGGCCCTCCCTACTATATCTAGGCTGAGCAAGGAACCATCCAAAAAGAATAGGTTCCCAAAAAGTCAGTACATGCAGTAGGGACAAACCCTGGTGACACTGCCAGTGGTCCCCAAGTCTGCCCCAGCCATGCCACTGTCAACCACCATAGAACCTTCATCCAGCAACTGATGGAAACAGAGGCAGAGAGACTCACATCAGAGCACTGGACTGAGCTCCCAAAGTCCAGCTGAAGAGTGGGAGAAATGAGAATATCAGCAAGGAGGTCAAGACCATGATGGGTACACCCACTAAAATAGTCTACCTGAACTAATGGGAGCTCACCAACTCCAGCCAGACTGGGAAGGAACCAACATAGGACCAAACTAGTCCCTTTGGATGTGGTTGATAGTCTTGGTCTTTCTTGCACAAACATCTCAAACTCTAGGCACAGTTCAAGTCCTCAGTTTATACTGAGTTGTTATCAAGGCCTGTAGAAAAAGCTTGGGATCAAGTAGCTAGTTTTGTAATTGCGGGAGACACTTAAACTCTGAAACTCCCAGTTTCCCAACCTGTTCTGGAAAGACATTTGATAAGCTATCATCAGGATTCCTTCAAATTCTAAAAATAATCCAAACTTGCTGGAAAACAGGAGAAAGCAAAGACATAGTCAGTTCAACTGTCATTGGAACTGAAAACTCTTTCCTCCTTATTTTCTCCACCTTCCTAAGCCTTTCTCTGTAATCAAAATCTCAGATCCTACCAATTTCTTTGAAATAAAAAACAAACTATAAAGAAGGCATTCTCCATTATTGGCCTGCACAGTAAATTCCTTCAAATCATGGATAGTCTTTGTATTTTCCTTGTCTGGAATGTGTCACAAATCTTCTCACAGATTCTTAAATCACAGAACATAATACTCTCCCAAGTGTCCTTGCCATTATATCTCAAGATACATTGAAAGGTTTTATCTACCCATCCAGAAAATGTGAGGGAAGTGCAACATAAGACTTTTCTTTGACAGTACATGCTTCTAGTATCCCTGGTGAATGATATTTTGGTTGCATTTTGTCTAATATGAGACTGTGATGATGGCTTGCTGCAGATCTAAGATGAGAAAACCTTGGGGAAATGTTAGGATACAGGCAGGAAAGGCAAACAGAACAAGTTTTACAAATGACTAAGGCATTTTTATTATAACAGATAAACCAGTGCTCTAGGAAGAGCACATAATGTAGTCATTACTGCTCTTAAAGTTGAGAGGACAAGAACACAGACCACCTGATGGGAACTTTGATCGTCAGTAGATGTAACTAACTCACAGTGGAATGTGAGGGAGCTAGAAGAATACACATCCTTAATCATGTTCCTCCTTCTCTCTAAGCTTTTCTTGGGTCTCCCACTGACCAAAATCAACAAGACGTTAACTGACAAGAGAAGCCATAGAAGCATTCCATAAAGCGCAGTGTGCTGGGACACAGAAGGAAAAGAATAGGATATAGATCAGGAGTGACAAATAGAAAATATCTGACCCGCTATTCAAGTAGCTTACTTTCAAGTGGAATAACTTTGATGCAAGCAATAATAGGAAAAGCCCAAATCAAACCTGGAGTTCACAAAAATCCTGTGTCCATCTCTAGTTTTCATAGGTCTGCACTGATAACAATGGGAGTAAGAGCCTCCATGTTTCTAGAACAAAATAACCACTTGGTGATCCTTTTGAAACTATGAAGAGTGCCTTTCTCATGTTCACCTTTGTCTAAGGCAGTTGTTCTCAACCTGTGGGTTGTGAGCCCTTTGACAAACCTCTATCTCCCAAAATATTTAAATTATGATTAATAACAATAGAAAATTACGGGTATAATGTAGCAATGAAGATAATTTTCTGGTTGGGGGTCACCACAATATTAAGAACTGCATATTAAAGGTTATGGCATTAGAAAGGTTGAGAACCACTGGTCTACGGTGACAGACACCATTTAAAGTCTTGATTTATACTGAGAGTAAGAAAAGTCTCTCACTCCAAAAGTGAATGGAATGGATAAAAAATTTGGTGGTCATGCCTTCAGTGGGCATGCCTATAGGGCAGTCTCTTCTCAGACCATCTGCTAATTGCCAAGTTCTGAATAGTGATCAAATATGCTGCCTCACAGACCTATATTTCCTATATAGGCTCCTTTCGATTTTAAAAGAAAATAAATCCATCATTTAAGATTGAATGTATTTTTAAAGAAGCCATTTGCTGGGCATTGGTGGCTTACACCTTTAATCCTAGCACTTGGGAGGCAGAGGCAGGCATATCTCTGTGAGTTCAAGGCCAGCCTTGTCTACAAGAGCTAGCTCCAGGACAGCTAAAACTGTTACATAGATATACCCTGTATTGGGAAAAAAGGAAGAAGAAGGAGAAGGAGAAGGAGAAGGAGAGGGAGAGGGAGAGGGAGAGGGAGAGGGAGAGGGAGAGAGAAGAAGGAGAAGGAGAAGAAGAAGTTCTTCTTCTTCTTCTTCTTCTTCTTCTTCTTCTTCTTCTTCTTCTAGCCATTAAATGAAGAACAACTTACTGCAGCATTGTACAGGTGCTACTTGTGTAGAAGAGAAACCTCCACTGCCACCCTCCTACCCTTGAGACCCCAAGGAAAAACTTTCCAAAAACAGAAACTCAAAACATCTATTGGAACCCCAAATGCAGTCTCTTTCTCCTTTTTATCTTATTTTACTGTGGCCATGAAATATGAATCAGATTGTAGAAATTAAAGTCATGTATCAACTTTAATTAAGTACGATTTTACTGCTTATGAAATAGTTGACAGCAATGTGGTCTTGTTTACTTCACACTGATATTGATGCTGCACCAGATTTTACAGGAAAATATCCCTTTCAAAGAGGTTAGTGTAATTGTTAAAAGGCCTTTTAAAAATATGCCACAATAATCACAGATCCATATCAGTTGAAGGTCTCAAAGACACATTTTTCTATAGAAATATAGGCCTCCCCCCTTGTCTGGAAACAAATTGTCAAAAGACCATATTTTCAAAAGAAAGATGAGCTTAAGACAAACCAGAATGATAAGAGATTTCATGGAGTTCAGATGGCTCTTTCAGACATTTCTTTAGTTGCTTGGTTTGTCATTTTATGTTTTTCTGAATACTAAAGAGATGTTGGTGATAGAAACATAGATCCCAATCCTGGCAATGCAACTGAATCACCATAGTAAATACATTTTAAGAGCATGCCCACCCTGCACTTCCGTCCAACAATCTCCCTGTCTCTAAGAGGTGATACTGCAAAGCCCTACAACCCCTGTGCTCTCACAATACATTGACTCCAGCTGAATGCCCCAAAAATGAATACTTGATTTAGGGAAATCAATTTTGTGTTTTACAGTAGAATCAGTACGGAAGACTGCCAAAAGAAATTCAGAGCTTGACAGAAAGTCACCATTTAGAAACAAATATGACATGTCATACATAAACTTACCAAAGTGGTTCACTTGGGTAACCAATATCAAGACAGAGGGCACCAAAGGAACCTTCCTGTGAAATGATTAGCAAACATTTAGCAGATGGTGATTTACATGAAATGGCTGCTATTCATTGGCACTGGGCAGTGGACATGTCAGGAGAAGGGTTCTTTCACAGGACTTGCTTTCTTCCTGTTCTTTGCCATCTCTTTTGATACTTCATAGATCACCAAGAGATATGTTTACATCTTATTTTCAATGGTAGCGTTTCCTCTTTTATGTATCTGCTTCAACTTTGTTTTAACCATGCCAAGCTTACGAGGTTACACTGACCCTATCAAACTGTAGTTGTTAAATCTCACAAGGATAAAAACATTAAAGTTAAATTGTGAAGCAATACCTTGTAAAATATGCAACATGATAACACTGTGTACTTTCATTCTCCAAAGTCCTTGCTCTGTTGTTGATGCAATATCTCTAGGTAATAAATAAATTTGAAATTGCATGCCATAAATTTCAGAAGCTTTTACATATTCTTCTTCAGTTATGCCTGCTGCAATTCTATGAGAGTTTGGCAGGGCTGGCTCTCATAGTCAGTATAAATGGGGAAGCTCAAATAGCCCAGCACAGCTATCCAGAATGTTTCATCGAATACAAAAAATAGATCTGGGTAGGAGAGGAGGTGGGGAGGGACTGGTAGGGGTAGTGGGGTGGACAAACTTTAACCAGAATATACTGTATGAGAACAATCTATTTTCAATAAAAGGAGAAAAAGAAACAGTGGTCAATTTTACATACCAGCCTACCTAATCCTATAAAGGTTAAAAACAAATGAGTAGGGGCATAAACTTAGAGGCATCACTCTAAAGCCTATATCCATTCCGTTACAAAGGAAATGAAGAATGCTATCAAATTCCTAAGATATAGCCTTGATTTTGGGAACCTATTTAACACAGGTTCTAACTGTAGTATTTCTAGTTGATGAATCATGAGAAGAACAAGACTTGGACATGCATTCTCAGCACCCAGAACAACATGGAGTATGGGAGAGGTCTATGACCTGAAATGGACCCAGAAGCAAACTTTTAGGTGATATTCACATGAAAATAGGATATTAAGCACATTACCTGGAACTCCGTAGGAGGCTATAAATTAGAACTAGGTAGAAGGGGAAAATGTAAGGATAAAATATTGATTTCTTCGTATGGGAGCTGCAGTTCAATCCCACACAGAGGTTCTACAGAAAATCTATGCCATTGTGCAGAGTTGTCTCTGTAAGTAGACATGGTAGCCAGAATATGTATCTCTTCCTACCTGTGAGCATTTTTTGAAGATTCCCAAAGGTGTGAAGGGAGAGGTAAGCAAATATCAGGATCTTTTGGGTCTTTAAGCAAAGTGTAATTTGACAGCCTTGGGGGCGAACCTCTAACAGTACAACAGGGATGCTGGTTTCTGCAAGCAGCAATATACCAAAAATGATAAGCACAGAAACAGTAAAGGCATCCAAAAATATGGACTGATCACAAATGACATCTGGTACACTATTCAAAAACTAGCTAGTAGAACTAAGAAAATAGTTCAATCATTAAGGTGCTTGTGTTGCAAACATGCTGGGCATGGTGAGCATATGTAATCCCAATATTGAGGAGATTCGTATCTGTTGATCCTCAAGGCTCATTGGCCATCTGGCCTAGCCCATTTTAAGGCTCTTGGTAAATAAGAGACCCTGTCCATAAAAACAAGGTTGGACAAAAAGAATATAAGAACTACAAGATGGGGAAGTGCTGTGAAATGCTTTCATCTGGGCATAGATGGTCATAGCACTCATGAACTCACATCAACTGTGCTTAATGGCACAAGATCAAGCCATTCAAAATTCCATCGTGAATGGGGAAAGACCGATGAGGTCCCATGCGTACCTGAAGCTCTATTGCCAGTCAATAGTTGCTGGAGGGTGTAGACTCATTTTCCTTTGGGGGTGTGGCCACTGTTAACCACTTGTCCAGGTTCTAGTGGATGGCTGCACACCCATGCGTGTGTGGGCAGCACTAACCCGACTCTATGAATAATATTTTTCAAAAGAAGAAGAGGGGGGAAGGAGGACATGAAGCTGAAAGGAATGTAGTAGTTCCAGGAGAAAACAGAGGTAATAGTAGGAAGTGGACATGAGATCTAATTCATTGTATACATATATAAAATTACCCTTGAATCAAATTCTGAAAGAGGATAACTAGTTGAGAGAGAAACAGGTTGAAGGGAATCTGGGGGAAGTTAGGGAAAACTGGGAATAGATAGATTCTAAGTACATGGCATAGGTATATGAATTTTTCAAAGACTAAACTACACACAGAAAAAGCAATCCAGCAAGATTAGATTCTCTCCAGAGACCTAATACACAAGGTTTATCTCTGACTTCCACATGTGCGCACACACACGCATGCATATGTACCCATACACACAAATGTATCCAGCTCTGCACATATATTAATTAGCATGTACACATACTCAGAAAAGAAAGAAAGAAATGAATGAAATAATTTGGGGCATTAAATGCAGGATAGCAGAAAGAAGAAAGGGGGAGAAAGAAATGCAATGTCCCAACTGCTAATGATATAAATATCACAGAATTAATGGTGGCTAAATGCCTTCCTCTATCCTACAAATGAGGGAACAGAAACTTGGGGTATTTGATTCATTTATTTAAAGTCACACAGATGATCAGAGTATACCCCAAATTTAAACAGGCCTATCTGATTCCAAAGCCTTGTGCTTTGTACTACTTTTCCATATCGCACATCAATTTACCTGCTGCCTAATTTCCAAGAAAAATGCCTGGCCATTTCAGCCCATAAATAGTGAGCTGTTCAGTAGTCAAGTTTTAGATCACTTTGCACTTTGGATCTTGCTCCTCCTTAGTCCTCGTCACACAACTTCTTAGGTCTTCAGATCTTATCAGTTTGCAACAGAATCAGAAGATAAGCTGGACATAGAGTTCATTGTATAAAACCTGTTGACACTGCTCTGTAGGCAAAAACAATGAAAGATGCTGTGATGTCTCTCAGAGGTCCACTCCCCTGAAATCTGATGCTTTCAGCAGACTGTAGTTTCCTAAGAATTGCCTGTGTTTTCCAGAGCATACCAGCTAAGATGTATGAGTCAAAATCTGGTAGGGATTTTTCATCACTTGCTTATTGTGCCTGGATTTACTTGAATGGGTTTATTATAAATAGGATGGAGTGATGAGGTTTTTTCCTGAATTGAGACTTAAATTTATTTTAAATATTGTTTTTAGCTTCATAATAACTATAAATGGCATTTAGACTAATTGCACTATTAGCAAGTAAAAGGTGCAGAATTTTTAAGGAAGCCTAATCTGATTTAATATAGTTATAAAACTAAATTACAATCAGATAAATTTGGTAGAAGGGTAGAAGAAACAGTGTTTCTTTTCTCCTGTATAATACCCAAGTCCATATCATCAAACACACAATTCCCCTTCAAAAGTTGAGAAAATAAAATAGAATTGTAAATGTTCCCAGAGTGTCATGCTTATGGTATTAGCTAGCCTCCACTTTCCTCCAGGACTCTTCACTTTTGCTTTAAAAGTCTCAATCCCATCCATCAAATTTGTCTCATTAAACATTCTAGGCATCCTTTTAACTTGAATTCCAAAACCAGAACTAATCTAAGGCTGACATCAATGGAGTGTGCCTATTAAGCATAAAATCTATGAAATCCTTGAAGTTCATCTTTGCCATTCTTTCTTATGTGCCCTTCACCTTTCATTTACCACCTCTCATATTGCCATTGTTCATGATCTAAAATACTGTTTGATAATTAGTCAAACTCTCTGAAAGATACTACCTTTGGCAATGAACCCACAAAAACTGATTGCTTATTCCAAAGGGGCTGCCTGAAGCTTCTCAAGGAAAATCAAATAGACAATGATCTCGTCCACTGATGGGCTACATAAACAAGGACATTATTGTTTTCTCCCCATTCCCAAATCAGACAGTTTCTTAGTTTGTATACAAGGCTAGCCTCAATCTCAGGATCTTCCTGCATCACCCTCCTAAATTCTGCATTACACGCATGAGAAAAACATACTCAACCACATCTCTTTTTAATAAGAAATTTAATCACACATATTACCTTATCTGACTTATGTAATGAAATTTACTCTTTCCCATTAGTAAAATGTAGCCCTATACAGATAATTGTGCTGGAAAATTACAACTCTGCTAATCCCACTTCCTACTGGGTATAAAAATAATCTCAATTTTGGCCTAAAATATAAGTACCTGAAAATGGAAATATACATACTGCAAAATCCAGATTAGTTCAGCAAACCACACAGATCATGTATATTCATGAGTAGTAAAAATGGCTAATTCTTTAAGCCACTGAATTTCATAATTGATTATTAAAAAAGAAAAAGAAAATTACATGAACTTAAGAGAAGGATGTAGGGGTTACAGGTAGAGGTAGATGGAGTGGGGAATGGATATGATCTAAATGCACTGGATAGTCGTTGATACAGCACTGTTCCTCATTTTGAATAATGACATTATAAAGAACTTAGGCACAAAGAGAATGCTTTTATACAATTAACTATGAACTAAATACACATTTGCATGTATACCCCCACACACACCATATAACCCAGTGTCTGTGCCTCTAGTGCGTTATTTGTCAAGAATGGAAAGGGTAGATTTGGATATTTGGATACTACCTATGACATATGATGTGCTGGTTAGGGTGTGTGTGTGTGTGTGTGTGTGNNNGAGAGAGAGAGAGAGAGAGAGAGTGAGAGAGAGAGAGTTTGATGCAGCCTACAGTAATCAGGGAAAGGGGAAATTCAATTGAGAAAATGTCTCCATCAGATTGACCGGACCTGTAAGCAAATCTTGGTGCATTTTCTTGATTAAAGAATGATATGGGTTAATTACCATTTTAAAGTCTAGTTTCTTGAGTTCTTTATATATTTTGTAGATCAGACCTTT
>LOEQ01010506.1:87522-99302 GCA_001685075.1 Bramus lutescens | reverse complement strand
TATATGGATGCACAGCTTCCTAGGCCTGGATGTAGTGGGGAGGGCCTTGGACTTCCCACAGGACATGGTTCCCTGCCCTCTCTCAAGCAGGGTGGGAGAGAGAGGAGGGGAAGAGGGGGAGAGGGAGGGGATTGGGAGGAGGGGAGGAAGTGTAAATTTTTTAATGGAAAAATAAAAAATATAAAAAATGTGCATCAATAAACCAAGATCCATACCAATGCAAATATCTATAGCATATTTCCCTTTAAATGTAAACAAACATTGATAGACAATATTTGGGATTATGGGCATAGTTTCTCCAAACTGCTTTCTGCTGTTTATTGGGTAAAGTATTTTCTTTGGGGGGATGTTTCCAGTAACCTTTTAGGGGATCTTGTTCCATCAAATCATATTGATCTGGAAGTAATCCACAGGTTCTCATCTTCTGTGAAAACAGAAGAACCTCTTTTCCAAAGCAACATATCCTTAGATTCAAAGTTTGAAATCAAGATACCTTTATGTTGGATTAGTTTAGCAGTCCATACAATAAAATGTCTCTGTATACTTAGCTCCTTCACAGTCAAAAAATTCAAAGCTAGCACAATAATATATATAATCTAGAGTTTTTATATAGTGTATAGTCCATCTTTACATGGCTTGTTTTTACTTTATCATTTTTTAATATTTATTTTATTAGCTTTACTCCTTTAATCTATGACTGTCTGTACTCTGTCTCTTTAAAGACTTTTAAAAAACAATTTACTTATTTTCCAACTCTCTATATTCTTTTTCTTCTCTCTTCCAGGCCTATGTCCATTTAGCCAACACTATGACTCATTTGGATTTGTCTTTATTGCATATATGTAATTCTTTACTGTCCATGAGTGCTTTTTAAAATGCTAAGGACTTTGTAAAAAACCATTGCTAGGGGTAATATGGTACTACCTCCTTGCCTGCCCCGTCTAAAACTTAAGCTCAAGCTCCCTCCCCCATCTCTCTCTCTCTCTCTCTNCATATATGCCATGACTACTAGCTCCCATCAAACCGGTATTCCCATCTTTTAAGTTTAGGAATTCTGAATGCTTTGCCATGTCTTCTACAGAGCAGGTTGGTGACCTGCCCATTTGCCTGATGTTTCTGACTCTCCCCACACTCAATTAAAATGTAGTCCACCTCCACAGAGCATGGCATAGAACACCCTCTTTGATGTCAGAACATTGCACCTAGAAAGTATATCACAGTTTAATTATTTTAAGGCAAAACTGTAACCGGGGGGACATAATGGGATAGGGAGAATCATGGAATATAACTTTTACATACTTCCCACCATGTGCTGTTTGTAGGTACAAGGTCTTCTACACATCTTATGTATAGTCAGACATTCTAACTCAATGGACATATGCTTTCAAGTAAGAAAGATAAATGCCAAGAAATTTGTTTTCTCCTTTTCGTTCATTATGAAGCATCCTTATACATACGCATGCCTATGCAACCCTACTTTCTTTCATCCTTTATCCCTACTTTTTCTGTCCTGAGATTCAAAAAGGTACAGTGTATTCTTGTTCTAGGCTATGGAGAACCTGACCTGAGATATGAAGTTATAAGCCATCTCTATATTCTCAACCATTTTTTTTTCAGCTAAATAATGGGACACGTTACTTTGTACATATATTTATGATGCTTTGAGTATCCCAAACAGTAACAGTCAAATTAATGTGTAGTTTTTAATGTTTGAATGCAATAAAAGAACAATTTCACTCCACTTAAAACATAAAAGATCAATAAGAAGTGTCTGTTATCCTAAAAGGGAAGAGAATATGCTTGTATTTTGTTATCCAGCTTCAATATCATAATCGCAATAGAAGTTACATGAACTCTAAAATCAAAATGGATGTGACTCATGTCTGAGCTCTGCTACCTACTTAATTGTGAGATCTTAATTTGCCATAATTCATCACACACACAAACACACACACACACACACACATGTATTTCATGATGTTGTAAAATAACATTCCATGTTAGAACATTGAAGGTATTCAATATTTGCTAGCAATACCCATTATCATTATTATCATTGAAGCTTTCCAATTAAGCAAGAAAGGCAAAATTGAGTTTTCTATTGAACTTTTAGAAGAGTTACAATGAATTTGAGTTATGAAGATTCATTTTGCTTACAAATAATACAGTCACTGCTCAAATTTAAATAAGAAAATTGTTGACTCTAAAAGATTATTAGTTATATCTTTGTAAGATCTCATATATTTTAATCAGCTCCTTTTCTTCTTTGTTTTGTCCTATTTTTCCAACTACAAATACTCTTCCATTATGTACCTCATCAGGTCTAGACTTAACTCATGCTAGTCTAGCAACCTCAGATCACCTGTCTATCAGGGTGGTCTAAAAGACAAAATCTATTATGAAAAAAAAAGGAACTAAGAATTCCTTCTAGGTATATTCATGTCTCTACATGCATGTCCACATGCATCCCCAAAAGTCACTGTGTATGAAGTCACAAAATTTCCACAAGAGTAGATTGAACATAGTTCAACCACTTTTTTCATAAAGCTGGATAGAACATAGGTTAGGTTTTAATCATCACATAAGCTCTCAGCTGTACATGTCCTTCGTTTTTACTGTTGTGATGGTAGGGATGGTTTTTATGATGCTATGCAACTAGGAAAAATCTTCTTTGCTCAATGCCTGTGCAAAATCAGTCTACAAACTGTATTTTCACTCCTCTGTGTATAAAAATATAAAGTAAGAAAAATGAATGTCAGTATTTATCAGTGAATTAATGGTATGTAGAATACAGGGGGAAATGATTAGTTTTTAAAGCTTAAAGTTTTAAGGAATTCTTTAATTAGGCATTTTGTTATAAAGTGGAAATTGAATAAATGCTTTTGAAATTTGAAAACTAACAACATACCCGTATATTTGGCATTATGTTTTTGAAGCACCAAGTTGCTTACATTTTCTATATCATTGTGTAATTGCAGGCAGATAGGAATATAATAGATATTCTAGGATTTTCCAAGAGGCAACAGAACAAAAGAACAAATGAAGAAGTTTTATTGAAATGTCTGTCCCTCTCCTCAATATTCTTAATATCAAATTATGAGAATACAGGCAGAATCAAACATTTAAGCCCTAATGAATTCACTTCCAAATCTGTTTGAATGTTAGACATCTTTATGAATATTTATGTTCTTCAACATAAGTACCTAGAGAAAAGAATATTCAGCATTCCCCTCCCTACCCCACCCACTCCCTCTGTCACTGCTCCTATGCTCTTTTAATGTCATTTTGTATCAGTGAAAAAGAGCATTGACAAGCTTAAGCAACATTAAGCAAATATAACAAAGTAGTCACCATTTAGGAGACTCCACATGACTAAGACTTCTGAAGCTTTTCCTCGTAACATTTGGCTGGGAATTGTAAAATGAGATCATAAACTTATATGTAGACCAAGTCTGTAGTTTCACCAACTAACAGAAATTTACTCCTTCTCTAAATGCAAACATAATAGCTATAGTACACTCCATTAGATCCTGGTCATGGATTCACACACTCTTTAAAGATCTGTCTTCTGAATACCTACCTGTGTTACTCATCATTACAGTATGTGCTATATATAGTTCAGAGATCCTGGTTATGCTAATTATTAAAAGTTGGAATTGGCCTAGAGGCCCCTGAGCTGGAACTGACCAGAATGTTTCCTCCTTGAGGACTAGCTTTAATAGAACCAGAAAGTGCCATACTAGCTTCCGAAGGAGGAAAGCAACCAAGACTCCTACACAGCTATGATGCTTATGACCACAACATAAACCAGCATGAAACCATAAATCTAAAGGTGCAGTAGTGGCACACAAACCTTGTTGGAGGTAACCAACAGCAATGTCATTGGACTTAATGTCCACTTAACAAGAGTGAAGCCTTGCCTAGTACTGGAAGCCTAGCCAAATCCACAGGGATAGAAAAAATGATGGATCTTGGTGGAAAAGCTACAACCAATACTTTAATAAATCTCTAACAACAATTTAAACATTTGTCCCTGTTTCCGCAGATAAGTGTGGTCTTCATCCTTCATCAAGGAAACTTCTTTTTGCCATGAACGGAGACCATTACAGAAGACCACAACTAATCAAAATGCAGAATTGTGGACCGTAGTTGTAATGGATACATCTACAAAATACTCCTATGCCTAAGGATCAGGGGGAAATTACAGAAGAAAGGGAAGGATTGTAAGAGCCAGATGATGGAGTTTGCTGTGAAACTCATCTCCTACTGACATCAGAGGCGACACCCATGGAGTCACATAAACTTAACTGCCTTAACATGAGCTGAACAAGGAGAACAACAAAAGACCTGCCAAAGTAGACAAGGGAAAGACCATGAAGCCTTCACACTACACAAAGAACTACAGGCAAGTAAGGAAAACTGGGAGTGGGGAAGTGGTTTTCTCCAGGGAAGATCACAACAATTGGTTGTCTAACACCAAATGGTCAGCCCTGAAAATACATATGTGAATAATTATACAGACTAGGCAGGGTATATTTAGTAATATATATGTATATGTGTGTACATATAGACATGTAACAATTAATGGGGGAAAATTCATGAATTTGAAAGACAGCAAGGAGGGGTAGATATATGGGAGGGATTAGGAAGAGGAAAAGGAAGGAAGAAATGAAGTAATTATGTTATAATCTCAAAAGTAAAATAAAGAAGAATAAGCTTTCCTAAACCTGAAATTTCTTCCTATAAAATTAAACAGTAATGGGACCCCACTTCATGTGATTGTTGTAAAGATAAAATGAAATAACAAAGAAGGAACCTCTAATACAGAACCAATGAAGAAGACAGTGCTGAAAGAATATTTCCATCATTGGAGAAAAACAAAAGCCAAGACCCAGCTCCTTGAGTTGACAGTTTTAATGAAGAAAGGGGTATTCAAATATATATGTTAGGAAAATTTGTGATAGACCTATAGAAGGAAACCGGAAGGAAGAAAACAGCCATGAAGAAGTTGCACTGATCATCATCTGCTTTAGTTTTTATCTTCGGTACCAAATGTTTCTATCCCTATTACAAAAGCATGGAATACATTCATGATATCAATTACAGGCTTTCCCTCAATACACCAAATTAGTTCATTAGCAGCCTTTGCTTCAACTGTTTCTCCATTGCTTAGTGCCTCCTAAGCAGCTATTTTCTATGGCATATTCAGAGATATCTTTCACGTTGGGAGTACTGGATGGGGAAAGTAAAATGGAAGAACTGAAAAAATACAATAAAATTATTCAAAGTAAGAAGACAGCTCAATCAACACACTAAAACACATATGTCCAAATGTTTCAGATGCTGTTCACCATCAAAAACAAAAAATGAGATTTTAAAAACACCCAACGTAATAGAATATGAGTGTAATACAAATGTGCACAGATAAAGCTGCACCAAATATGGTCCTATAGTCTGTTTTAATTATTTATTTAATTTTGAGATGATAATTATATCATCTTTCCCTCTCCTTCCTCCCTCCAAACGCTACCATATACCTCTCCTTCGTCTCTTTTAACTTCATGGCCTTTTCTTTTCATTAATTGTTGTTACATGTATAAATATAATATAGCCTGTTCTGTCAGAAAACATTTTGGAAGATGGAGCAGAAAGATTGTAAGAGCCAGAGGACCAGGAGTTTACTGTTAGATTGTGACATTTAGTAATGTCATTAGCTATGCCAATAAAGTCTCACCAATGTGACTGTCCAAACATGGACTGAACAAAGAAAACAAGAGTAAACCTGCCAAAGTGGACAGGAGAAAGTCCATGAGGCTTCAATCCTGTACAAAAAAAAAGCTATAGGTAACTAAGGAATGCAGTAAGGAGGAGACATAGTCTTCTTCAGCAAGAGCACAGCAATTGTTTATCCCATACCAAATGGTCAGCCCTATAAAGATATATGTATATAAGGACCATATACAGAGTGACTGAATTTCTGATATAGTATGTATACATTATGTTGGAATATACAACTTAATTTGTTTTTAATAATACATAAATATTCAATGGAATTTTGTCTGAAATGTACTGGGTGAGTGCTGTGTTAGGTCTTGGGAGACAAGACCTCAGAACAACTCAGATATTTTTCTCTTCTCTATAACTTTGTTCACTCATTGGTACATTACTCTTCTAAGCTATATCACACGTTACCACAAACCTGCTGGGTTAAACAGCATTCATATCGCACCTCATGGATGCCAGGAGTCAGTATTCCAGGCCTAAGTTAATGGGATTTTTACTGGTTTTGTTTATCATATCAAAACCCTGTAATCAAGGTGTTAGCTGGGGCTGAATTCTCTTCTAGAGGTCCAAAGGATAAAGGATGAAGTTCTAAGCTAAGTTAAGTAAGTCATGGGCAGAATTTCTCTCTTTCCTTGCAGCCACTGCCTGCCTTAAAGCTATAGAAGATACCCAGAGGGAGTTTGGTAGCAAGATAGTTTCATAGAATGTAACCTAACATAGTAGTGACATTCCATATTTTTCACATTCCGTAAGTTAGAGGAAGTCAGAGATATCATGAAGAGAACATGAAATTTTTAAGCCTGTAAACATCCTGCAGTGGGCATCATGAGGGCCATATTAAAGCCCATCTGCCACCATTTTGGATAAATACAAAAGGTATTTAGAAAATAGTATGGGAGGGAAATATTGAAAGGGTCACATATAAAGCCATATGTATATTATGGGTGGTTCAAGACTTTGAAGAGTGAGAACTACTAACTTATATAAAGAAGATGTTCTAAATGTTAGGTCTGTGCTCCATATAGGGAGTCCGATAGAATGAAAAATATCCCAGAGGTAAAAGAAAAATTCAAATGTTCAGACTAGGCTTCATTTTGTTTGTACTCTGTGAATTGTTAGAACATGAGCAAGAGAAAAATCTCTACAATAAGCCCAGCATGACACCCAGTAAGTATGCATACTTTATTATGTATTTAAAGGGAAAGGTGTTTTAAAACCATGCTCTTCGCTCTTAGAGGAAAGTGTTTCCAATGCATATTTAAAAAATTATTTAGTGTGTTCCCATCATTGTTTCAAATAGTGTTATCCTAAGATATTGGTATATCCTTGGTCCTGAATGATTCCCAGCTCAGCTCTGAATACTATGTGAGTCTCTGAAGTAATTATCTTCTGAGAAGAAAAGCCTCATGGGTGGGAGAGCACCAGCTGTTGCAAGCTTACTACTATATGCTAAGAGAGCAGCCAATTGCCCAAATAAAAGAGGTACTGAGGCCAGGTGGAACTGTTTATTCTAATTTGCTCTCTGAAGCGGGAATGTGGCCAGTTAGCTTTTCAAAACATGCTTGCAAAATAATAAACTGTCATTGACGGTAAGAAAACACTCTCTTACGATGCACGCTGAAACTTCACTTCAAGAAGACCCCTGCAAAATGACGGCTGTAGTTCAGACTTGTGCATTTTATTTGAGATTTCTAGTGAAAGAGTAAATTATCCCTGTTATTGCATAAATAGAAATAAGGGTAATTAAGTGAGATGATGGCTTGTTCATCTTGTTCCCTCTAGTAACTATCTTTCCATCTATAGTTGCCTCGTAATATATGGAGAGCTTTCATACATACAAACATCTGTAAAGGTCATCCCTGGATTTTGTCCGTTGCTAAATAACTGAAAGTTGTCAGATTTCTCCACTGGGATTGACAGTAATTCCAGAAAAAGGGGCTTGAGATTGTGTAAAGGAAACAGATCCATTAAATAACTTTTAAACAACATGCATGAGCTGACCTGTACGTATACCTTGGATTGAGACAAACACACATCTTCGTGAAAGGGAAAAAAACCTAAAAATAATTTGGTGAACTGAGTAGTTCAGAGACAGTATTGGTTGATCAAGTCTCCTGCTCTAGTGTCCTTCTCAGTTCTAGGCATTTTTCTTAACAATGCCCACCCCCTTTTTTCAGGCTGATTCCAAAACATGATTTCAAAGCATAATTTCAGTCAGAGTTCTACACTTCTCTGTTTACATCTGAGAGGCTGCTTCCTACAATTGTTCAACAAAAACCCTAACTACAAAGGTAAAAATAACCATATTTAAACTAATTTCTTTAACCATTTGTTAATGGACTCCATCCTATGATTTTGCAGATACGTATGGTTCCATCAGTGTGTTACTTAGCATGAGAAAATGGTTGCTTTGAGCAATGAATAAATTCTACAGATTATCGAGCATCTGCATTTCAACATATTTTTTCTTAACTTTTGTCATCATTGTGTCCACACTAGAAGTGTCTTTATCAACCCAGGGGAAGGGGGGTACCTGAATGTCTAATGAGATGCATGGGAAGGCCAAGGCCCATCCTTCGGGGTTTAATAATGCACCACAATGGAGTCAATAGAAGAAATCACTACCAAGCATCTCAAATAAAAAATTTAGTTCAGCACAACCCTAGGATCTTAACTGCGTGGATCTAATATCCATGGTTCCTTAAAAACGGAGCGCCTGTTTATAGCTATTACATTGTAGGGGTAGGGGAATGATCCTATCCAACCAGAAGCCTATACTGCACCAGCCTACAGAATAATAATAATAATAATAATAATAATAGATGTTACTTAATCCTGCCACTTCAACACTCCCTCTCACAGTATTCTTTTGCCCCTAAAATTTTCCAGGCCTTCGCATATCTCTCAAGATATCATGATACTTTTAAGATCCAACCAAGTTATACATAATGTATTTTATGTTCCTAAAGTAACAGAGTGACTTTAGATCTGTGAAGGGTGCTAAAAATTATATAAGCTATGCAAGTATTTTTATTTGTTCAAACGGTCCGAGTTTTCTTCAGGGCTTAAAAGTTTTGGAGAACTTTATACTCCTAAACAGATCCAGCTTGCACTGTATGGGAAAGGGGTGTGTTTAAAACTTGCCCGTTTTTCCTGAGGAACCTCACAACCAAATTTTATTTAATATGTTTTTATTTGCCAAAATACCAAACCAGAAACAGGGTCGATCTCTTTTTTGATTAGTTCTAATTATCGATCACTGAGTTCAGGTTACGATGACACAGAAATTTGAGTGCAAGTAGTTGATTTGAGAGAGAATCTCAGAAAACACCAGTACAGAAGGGAAAAATAGCAGCCAATTCAGGCTTGCTGTCAGTGAGCAGGTGTCTACCATGTGTTTAATTGTGCTGCACTTTCTGGGGGTGTGTATAAAATAATTCTTCATATTTATTCCATCCGAGGGTCAAGAAATCTGGATATTACTGTTCAAATCCCTTCCATCATTGTTCAAGGGACTGTCCACAAGGGGGCATTAATTCCTGAATATTCCTGCCCTGTCGATGCAAAGGCCAAGGAAAAGTCCACAAGCAGATTTGCAAGTGCCTACAAAATGGAGCAAATGGCATGCAGTGCTCCAGTAATCAAAGGGAATCCGCACAGGGCCCCCAGCACAGTTTCAACAATGAATAAGGGGAGACAATGTATGCTGTCTGATAGGAACCATAATTACCACTTGTTCCTTTTGGTTGTTACCTTAAAAGAGTACTTTAGTCAATAGAATTCCAGTTCTTAAGGGGGTTTACTGAAGCCATTTCTTTTGTACAACCTAGCATAACAGCAGAGTAAAAATGGCCCTAAATTGGAATAAACAGAGTTGAATTTTAGCCCAGATTCTGTGACCTTACCTACAATAATTTATAACTCTGAACCTCCGTTTCTTTAACATACCAATGACTCTTACACTAATAATGGCATGCACACACACACACACACACACACACACACACACGAAAGGCACCATTTGAGTTCCTTCATAGATATTAGTTCACATATCTCTTATGATATTTGATTGCATGAGAACTATTATTATTATTATTATTTCCATTACACAGAGATATTTATGAGATTATGAGTTATGAGATGACTGAGCAACCTGAAAGAGGTCCCACAAGTAATAGGAAAGGAAGCCATGTAGTTGGCTTCCAAAATGTGGAACTTTCACGACCATCATGCTTCTGAACACAGTCGTGGCTTGACTATAGATAGTAACCATGGGTTCAAATCATTTTCCTAGGATCACACTCTTGGGAGAGGGTGGAACCTTTAAGAGCTACAGCATGGTAGAGTTCTTTAGGCACTAGACATATATCTTCCAAGGGGATTAGTTACAGGACTCCAGCCTCTCTCTAGCTCTTCTGTTTTTCACTTAAAATGTAGGCGATATAGTAAACCAAATGACCATGCTATGCTGTGCTACTCTTGCCTGAGGCTCAAAACAACTGGGCCAGCGCATCTTGGGCTGGAAGCTCTAGAAACACGAACCTTATCTCTTTACCATTGACCTAGTTATCAAATTATAGTAACACAAAGCTGATCTGTGTGTACAGTATTCTAGAGATCCCTTTCATTACTAATGATTAGCAATCTTGGACTCCTGATGAAATCAAGTAGGAGAATGCCACATTGTTCTGTTATGTGTTTGAACCTCTGTTGTTTGACACAGCCCAAATTAGGTCATTCCTGTTTGGGAATAATGTCAAAGATGTGTTTTTTATACATATTAGGGGTATGCTAGAGTGTCATGTATCTAATAGTTCTTAATATACCCCTCTAGAAAGGGAAATCCATGTCTATACCTGAAAAGAAAGATGTGACTTACATACTTACATACTTTTCTTAAGCAAATGATTGTAATATCTTTTCAGTATTCTTTCAAATATTTCTCCAGTCATAGAAGCTTTAGACCTTCAAAAGCCAATCTTCTGCCAAATATTGCTAGGGTATATACCTTCCAAATTTAAACTATATTTGCTCAAAGAAGATGCCATGAACTAGTTATCGTGAGTATCAGGGGAGAATTTTCTACTGAAGGGAGGAATATATCAGCTTCAGGTATTCATTAGAGGCCAATTTTATCTTCTGAACTATGATCTAAAAATAACTCAAACTATTACTTTCATGTACCTGAAAGTTTCTTTTAAAATCATATCATTATAATGAAACTTATTTAGTTCATGTAGCATGTGGGCTAATTTCCTGTTATATGCATTTCTATATGCTAAGGAATCAGATATAGGAATATTCCTTTTATGATGTTAAAAATATAACAAGTGAGGGGTCCAATACTATGAGAAAGTGAATGTATACAAAGATGTATATGTAGTTAGTCTCTAAATGGAAAGTGAATACAAAATTGGCCACCTTCATGGATTGCTATACTGCTTAGTAGTTTTGACTGCAGTTCATAATGTTTTTTGCACGTTTATTCCCTTATAAAACACTTTCTGTTCACTTATTACCTGCCAAGATTTTTCTCTGAAGAAATAAATACCTTTCAACAAGTAAGATAAAATCTAGTTTGTGAGATTGTGCTTTCATCAAACATGCAGTTTATTCTGCGGTTTACAGATGCATTAACATCTATTCTTTCCTTGACATGTCCCTGTAATCCCCTCTAGGAGCCAGTTCTGATCCCTTATAGGTATATACTGATGATCTATACTTCACAGCCTCACTAAGTAATGGGACAAGTTCAATGAGGGTTTTATTTGTATGTTTTAAAAACTAGTAATAAAGTTATCCTCCTTTGGAATAGAATATTTGTTTAACTATGTAAAGATACGCTGCTGTTCCTTCACCTTGCCTGCCTACGGCACCTGATTGGTGTAATAAAAAGCTGAACGTTCAATAGCTGAGCAGAGGAAGGATAGGAAGGGCTGATGTGCAGAAAGAAAAGAGGATCCAGTCAGACAGACAGACAGACAGACAGCCATGGG
>LOEQ01010506.1:61000-77076 GCA_001685075.1 Bramus lutescens | reverse complement strand
TGATTTTAGTTTGAAGTCAATTTTGTCAGAAATTAGTATGGCCACACCCACTTGCTTCTTAGGTCCATTAGATTGAAAAATCTTTCCCCAACTCTTTACTCTGAGTATATGTCCGTCTTTGTGGCTGAGGTGTGTTTTTTGTAAACAGCAGAATGTTGGATCCTCTCTTTGGGTTGGATAGAAATGTGTCTTTCCAGGGGAAGTCACACAACACCTAAAATGCAACTCTTACAGAAAAAAGTAAATTTGTGTTTCTTGTGATGATACCATGTTTCAGTCAGAGTAACTTCCTGCTCTCCCAAGCAGTAACATACTACATTGTTACTACAGTGCTATAAACTGAATTTTTCAAGCATGCCTAAGACAGTATCTCCCATATGACACAGATTTCTGAAAAATAAATGACCTCGACATTGACTCTTTGAGAGGAGAATTCAAATTGGTGACTTCTTTGTAATAACAGAATGTAAGTAACGTAATGCTGTGTACCTTACAAAGGTAGAACTTTAAAAAGTTTGCTATTTTTTGCTTTCTGTCTCTGAATGTCATTAGTTAGAATCCAATCACCATTCTCATAGAAGTGCAAGGCACATTATAAACCATGTGCAGAATATCTGATCAAAAGTCCTGCCTGGTCCCATAGGTGACTTCTCCCAGATTTGTGGGCAAAGTCTCCCAGTCATTCTAGCCACCACCTCTCATGCCTTTGAAAGTAATTACATCTTTTAATATAAAGACTCAGTCATAGGACAAAAATGATTTTATCCCATGCCACCACATCCTGTTCCAATTCCTTACTTCCAGAATCCATAATTGGTAAAAGAAAAGTATTCTCTTACACTACTATATATTGGTAATTCTTGTTACATAGTAAATGACCAACACAAAGACATTGAGCAAGTACCTTCCCCTCTTTCCAAATATGCATCCTATTCATACTTTTGAGCCTCTTTTACTTAACATCTTCTCTAGCAAGTAATGATAAGCTTTCAATGACAGCTTAATTTTAAAATAAATTTCTACCCACTCATTTCCTAATTCGATTGCCCTATATAGAGAAACTCTGCATGCCCTCCCCCACTGTTCCAATATGTGGCCATAGAGAGAACCAGGACTTTCAAACCACATTGTAATATAAGCCAAGGGATGGAAATTCTAAGAAATGATCAAAGGAAATACTAGAAATCAAAAACATGGCAATAGAAAGGAAGAAAGTAAAAAACATGTAATAGAAAGGAAGAATGCCTTTGATAGGGTCATTGGTAGCTACAATACCACCAACACAGACAAAAAAGTCAACTTCAAGATACAACTGAAAAAATTTCCAAAGATATAAACAATTTGTGCTAAATATAAAGCATAAAGACTTTTAAAAATTATAATGTCTGCAAGAATTGAACACGACATTCAAGAACTCTTGGATAGCTATAGTACACTTTAGGTATAATAATAGCATTCTCATCTGTCATCTATATTTTTCAAAAAGCTAATTAGAGATGATTAATGTGTTTCACATATATTCATTCATGTAGGAGGAAGTCTACATCATGCATCACGCAGAGAAACTTGAAGTGTTGACAAAAATCTCAAAATCTGAGTAATAGAAATGTGCTAATAAAATGCACTTATAGTGTGTATACTTCCATAAGGGAGAAAATCCCACTGAAGATATGTCTGTAATTTATAAATAAAATTTTTCTTTTTGCTATTCTTAGTGTGAGGCATATTAGCAGAAAGAATTTGAGATAGATTCTCAATAGAAAGCATGAAATAGAAAAGCAGAATAGAATTCTAGAGCAAGGTTATCCAACAGGAATAGAACTTGGACTGTGTGCTGAATTTTAAATTCTCTTCTTTAAAACACGCACACACAAAACAATGCAATACTAAATCTCATTTAATTCATTCTATTCGAAATATCAACATCTAATGATGTTAAACATTATTAATGATATTTTGCATTCTTTTTTCCTTCCTGAACCTTCTAAAGCCTATGTTTTAACTGCTCAGTAGTTACATTCAGTTAAGGCTACTTGGACAGCATACCTTTAGAGTCTGAAATCTGAATGGGTGGCTCCTAGACCAGGGACACTAGAATAACCCAGAGGCTTCTTAAAGTACAAAATTTTGGATTTCACCCAGACGTACTAAGCCAGAATTTGCATTTTAACAAGATTCCCACTCCCTGAGGTTATTCATGCACAGTAAAGTATGAAATGCTCTGGTTTGATATGACAGCATTCCTAGAGAAACAGAAGAGGAGAGGAAAGACGGCAGTGCAAAATCAAATGTGTTCTAATAAGCTACCAACATACACAAATTCTGCTGGTCTTTGAACTCAATTTATATGAAAAAAATCCTAAACATTTACTTCAAAAGTATTCACTGAATAGCATTAAATTTCCAAGACCATATGAGGTAAAATATTAACTAGCCTAAATTGAACAACCTTTGTCCACTTGGAATGAAAAGACCATAGCAGATGAAAATATCAAAACAAAGCTGCAGTAGTATTATTAGCTTAGAGAATCTGTGAAAGTAACAAAGGAATTGCTACAAGCTGCCAAGGAGTATGAACAACTTGAATGTAAGTCAAAGTTGTCAGAGAAGCTAGATAACTACAAAAAGATGGCTATGAAAAGAAGTCTCTGTTAGGCTACAAAAGAGAAATGGGTATCCTTAATGAGAAAATGAAAGGGGGGGTTGGAAAGACTGGGTTCCGCCTCATGTAACGGTTCCTAGCCTTCCACTGCTTTCTAAAGTGGAGGAGACTCCAAATTTTCAGTGCACAAGCCTATTAGTAAAACCTGAAGACACATCCTCAGGTAATACTCATTTATTTATAAGTTAAATGTACTTACACTGTCAACAAACACATAAAATACCAATTAAAGCTAACATCTTCTTAAGATATCACCTTTATTGAAACAAAATATGCATCCAAACTCATGTGTTGGTTTTCTGTTGTCCAAAGATTTTGGAAGCCACTTCTCTAAGTCACTAATTTTATTTTCAGGAAAAAGAATACCTTAGTATTCTCCTAGCAGCACATAGCATAGAGTTATGCAATAGAGAGAGTCGCTGAGCAGTGGGAGCCAGGACGAATTCAGCCAAGAAACTCAAAATTGTCCTGTTAACCCTGTAGAACTCACCAGTGAGCAATGTGTGCCTCATCGCAGGGGAGTTTGCTGTCATCCAGTTGGACAAGTCTCAGCACAGTACTCAAGAGATCTTCCTCGCAAATTCTTCAGGTTTCCTTTAGGTTTCTGTCTCAAGGTTCTCAAAGGAAGTCTTCCAGGACTTCTCAATCTGATTTAGGACATCTTATTAGTCTTGCTATGGTTTTTGTTGTTGTTGTTGTTTCTAAGGTCTTAAGCATGTTAGGTAATAGTAATATCCCCAGGATACATTTTGCTTTTTATTTTGACACAGTCTTATTGACTGGCCCATTGTGGCCTTGAACTCACTATATCACCCAGCTGAATCTTGAACTTATGATCTTCATGCTCCAGACGTTGAATAGCTGGGATTACACACATGTACAATCAGGTCCAACACTTTCCTATTTTTTCCTACATAACACTTACTAAAACTAGGAACATATAGTTCCTTTAGAAAATTATGATACCCTTGCTAGACTGTAAACTTTAAGAGGATAGTTGATTTCTATCTTCCAGTGAGTCCTGATTCTTGCATATAATATTACTAGCACTAAATGAATACTTTGTTTTATAATAGTGGATGGACAAAGAAAATGAAATATAGCCATCACAGTCCTTTTTCTATATGCATTTATTATTCTTTTCTACTTTTTAAAATTATGCTGAGTAAACTGAGTCTAAGAAAAATAGCTTGTCCTTATAATAACTGGAGCTCAAGTACAGACTAATTTACTAAGCTGCTATATATACGTGTGTATATATATATATATGTGTGTGTGTCTGTGTACCTATATATGTGTGTGTGTGTGTGTGTGTGTGTGTACATACATATTTAAAGTTGGGTCATGTTTTGTTGTAGACACTCAGAATATGGCATAGAGATTTTAGCTTATATGAACTACTTTCAGTGAATTCAACAACCTTAGACTAACTGCATTAATATTTCAAGTATCTATAGAAACCTAGGACAAGAAAAGCTAAACATGTTCATCATCTGATGCTTAATTAGACCTCTTTAAGTAGTAAACTGTGACTTTGAGAGCCAAGGACATTCTCCATTAAGCCCACTGTCAATTACAGGTCCAAACACTATATATCTTAGAAAAATAATGTAACAATTAAGAACTGAAACAGTTAAAGATCGGACAAATTACATATATACAGCATACTTTTTAAAAGTCTGATTAACATGGATATTGATTATGCATGTGATGCAGAATATGCCAATGGCCCAGATATCCAATTACTATTAAACTAATAATTGATTCTATCACTTGCCTCATTCAACAATGTATAAACTCATACTTGAGATCATCATTAAGCCATTTTATACTATTGAGTCAGGTTTCTTTGCTTTGTCAACTTTATGAAACATTATCTAATTTTAGCCAACCTAATGCAAGCCTGCATCTTGATGTTATATTTGACTCATAACACACTTTCTATAGCCTCATTTGGATGGCTATCATAAATAAGCAATAATTGATCCTTGTATACCTGTCTCTATTTGCTTTTAGTGTACTCTTTAATAATTCTATGCATGGATCACTTTGTCATTCTTTTTTTAGTTGACGGGCTGGGCCAAACTTGTCAGAAGCAGCAAGAATTCACATTTAGAGAATACCCTCCAGTGTTCTGATAGTCTTCATCTTTCATAATATTCCTGGAAGACATTTCCGAGGAATTTCTCAGAAGATGGATACATTTTCTGTGACTGATGACAATCTGACTTCACAAGTGGCCTTTTTGAGAAGCAACTAAGACTTGACAAGCTAACATCACATAAATCTCACATGTTCCAAATCTTAATGGATCTGTGTTTTAATTCTACTTCATGTACTGGCTGTGTGGGAGCCTAGTCTGTTTGGATGCNGTGGAAATTTTTAATAATAATAGTAATAATAATAAAATTAATAAAAAGTACATTTCCTTCTTCCAGCCAGGCACAGAGAAATGCTTCTGCTCCCTTGAAAGGAAAACACCAACGTAAACTTGCTCAGCATCTCTGATACTTTGTATGTATGCCCTATTTCTCCCTTACAGCCTTAAAGAAAACACATACAACCTTTGATAGTTCAGAAAAAAACTTGTAAATCTCCCTCTAATGTTTAATAAATCCATTATTCTTACTGGAATGATGTAGCAGCCGGTAGAGAGCTTGTGGAACTCAGCTCGTGGGTAAATGTTCAGTCTCGTGCTGTTTTAACAACATTGGTTCCATCATCAGTGCAAATAGAAACAGTGGAAAGAATGTGAGGAATGAGATATTTATTTGAAATTTCAGCTGTTATTATGATTTCTCACTGCACTGAAGGTGTACTTTCTGAGAGATGAGGAACCAGTCCAGTGCCGCAAAGTCCCCTGTGAGAGCTTCCTCAATATTTGGTGGTAATGATTATGATGTAATTTCATGAGGCAGCCATCAGATAATAAACTCTGTGAATCTAAGTCAGCCCTGATTTAATTTGCCCTTCAGGAAAGGTTAAAATATGGAGAAACTCAAAGAAAGCCTTTGTAGAAATATACTGCAGTTTTAAATGAATACAGAAGACGCATGCACCCTTTTAGGGATGGATGTTCCATTTTTCCATTTTCTTTTTAGTGTCTCCTCTTAGTCAAAGCAAAATAAACGCTAGCGTAGTTATATACAAATGTGATTAAACCTAGAATCGAATGCAACTCTTTTCACCATCTCAAAATACATGGTGCTGAAGTTGGGCCTGCTAACTTTCAATACTTTCAGTAGGGGGTGGTGTTTCTAATATAAGTCACTTGGTCCTCCATTCTCTCTGTTGTGTTGACTATTTACTCAACAGGAAACCTGTCACATCTTTCAGGGTTAGATTTTAAAAAGCTCAACTTTGCTTTGAATGTCAGAATCATGTGGACAGGGGTACTGGAGAGATGGCTCAGTGGCTAAGAATGCATAGTGCACTTGTAGAGGACCTGAGTTTAGATCTCAGCAATGATAGGCAACTCACAACTAACTGTGACCCCTACTCCAAGGGACCCTATGAATCTGGCCTCCTCAGTCACCTGTATTCCTCCACATATACTCATGAACAGATGAATGATTTAGAAATATTGTACTGGAGTTCAGCTCCAGTACAATAATGATACCCAACTTTCAGTAAGAAATATTTTAGCCAAATGGAAAATCAGTGCAGAAAACAGGAGAGTTAACATGTAGGTGAGGCCAAACAGCTAAAGAACATCTTCCGGGTACACATTTTTTTTCCCCTCGCACATGGGAATTCTTCAACATACGGCACATGGTTGGCCAGAAAGTCAATCTGCACTTTGTACAGTGCTAGGGATTGAAGCAGTAGTCCAGAAGTTTCATACTTGCTAAGCTGTACTCTATTGCTGAAATACATCCAAAGCCCAGTCTCAACAAGCATTATTTTAAGTCAAATCATGTCAGGCTTTTTTTTTATTATATACATATATGCATTTAACAACAAATTATGAAAAAAGAAGCCATAAATTTGAAAGGGAGCAAGGAGCGCAATAAGGGAGAGCTGGGACAGAGGGAAGAGAAGGGGTAAATGATGTAACTATATTGTAACATTTAAAAAATAAAGAAATACTTTTTAAAAAAAATCAAAGGAACTCTTAATATACCACAACCTACTGGATACAGCAAAGACAGTATTGAGATGAAAGTCTACACCCATCAATTCTCACATGAAAACAATAGGAAGAGTTCAGGTAACACCATATCAATGTATGTCCAGAAACCAGAAAACTGGTAAGAAATGAAAATCAAAATTTGTCATAGAAAAGTAATAAATATCAGAGTAAAAGTTAATGAAACTAAAATTACAATGATCACCAAAACAGACATAGTTCTTAGAGAAGAGAAAAATATGTACTTAGCTATATTAAGACAAAGAGAAAATATGGAAATAAATATAAAATTACTGATGAAATGAGAAATATTATAGTTGATAACACAGAAATATGAAATGTTAGAAGATTATTATAAGCAAGTACATGGCAACAAAACATTATACCCTAGAAAAAGTGGTCAAATTCCTAGACATATATACCTTGCCAAGACTTAATACAGAACAATAGTAGTAATGAGATCAAATGAGTATTTAAAATCCTCTCATCAGAAAAACCTAGAACCAGATGGTTTCACTTCTGCTTTCTACAGAATGTTTAAATAGCTAGTACCACTGTTCCTTGAGTTATTCCAAAAATTGTAAGGGAAAAACTTCTTCCAAATATATTTGATATATTTCAGCAATAGCAATACTAGGTAAGAATACACCAGAGAGAGCAACTACCACAGTTTGTTGAGGGACAAGGATGTCAACCAAAGTCATCAGCAAAGTCCTAGCAAATTGAGTCTTATGGTTCATTTAAAAGATTGTTTATCACCACCAAGTGAAAAACTTCACAAGATTGCAAATATGGTTCAATTTAGGAAATACAATAAACATACATGAAATATAACTTCAGCAGAATGAAATTGGGCAATGCTATATAGTAGTAATTTATGAGTAAATAAAGAAATGGTCTTTGATAAAATCTATCAGACTTTCATGAATAAAACACTGAAGAAATTAAGTATAGCAGGAACATATCTCAATATAAAAAAGGCCATTTCTAATGGCCAGTAGATAGCATTATACTGATGAAAACTAAATGAGAAAAAAAACCTCAACTTTCAAAGGTATTGAACAACACAGCAATGGCTACTTTTATTACTTTTATTAAATATATTTCTTGAGGTCCTAGAGAGAACAAGACACAAAAAATGAAATAAATATGACATATATTGCACATGAAACTCACCAAATTTCCTTCAAAATACATTAGCTTAAATTAACTTAGTAAAGTAAACAGTATAAAAAAGATCAGTATCTATATATCCGTAACAAAATTATATGCCAATAGCAAACAGCTGAATTAGAAGCTAAACAATCAATGTAATCAACCCTATTTATAATAGATTTAAAAGAACAAAATAGGAAGAATTATGCTATTTGATTTCAAACAGTGGTGCTGGAGATTGAACCTGGAGCATCATTTATGTTGTCGAGCACTCTACCAATGAGCTACATTCCACTGCCTGACTTTAAGACATACTAAAAACAGTTGTAATCAAAACACGATAGCAGCATAGAATTGAAGTGGATGTTTAACCATATTTCCATAGAGTATTTTAGGTTCTATGGTAGACAAGCAAACCCACTTTGTTTAAAAATATCCTGGCATAAAAAGAATATATAGATTAATTGAGAGAAATGGGGAGAACAGAAAGAAATTCATGTATTAAAGCCTACTCAATTTCAGCAGAAGTACTCACCATACAAACTGCAGAAAGGATAGCATTATTCTCAATATATGATTCTGGGAAAATATGATGTCTACATGCAGAAGAATGAATTTTTTTCCTTATATCCCAGCAGTTACACAAATAAAAGAACAGGGACAGAAGCATGGGAGAAAGAATGGCTACGGAGGGGTCAAACAAAATTGAGGCTGTATGAAAAAGCCTTAGATAACCCCACAAGTTTATAAAGGAAATTAAAAACTATTTTTAAAAGGAAGTTCGAATAGAAGACCCTCCTATTAGTGAACAATACTGCTTCCAAAAGAAAGGGGTTACTAAAAATGAAAAACTCTGAGCCAGGCATGGAATACATTTTTTTAAGGAAGGTCGACAGGTATCTTTTGAAAAAGGTTTGTAAGCTGAGGTTGTATAGCTCAATGATACAGTAATGTTAAGAATATGTGAGGCCCTGGGTTCAATCCCAAGCATCATCAAAAAAAAAATCACTAATTTCAGTTTAATAGATTATACAGTCTTCAATGACTCACACCTGCTACTGCAACACAAATGCAGCATTAGGTAAATAAATGGATGTGGCTACATCCCAATATTTGTATTTACACAGACAGTAGCTCACTTTTGGGACATAGGCTGTCATTTTTCAGTGTCTAGATTGATTCCTGCTACACGGCCAGTGCAGGAGGCTGTTGCGCTTGTGAAGCATGCAAAAGATCATCTCCCTGTGGTGTCTGCATTTACCCCTCTCTCAGCTCTTCTGTAAACCTGCTCTCAATTCTACCGACTTGTAGAGTATAGAGCAGATCTACCTTAAAAAAAATAAAAGTAGATGATCTTCCCTGTTGAGGAATATTCTTTCCCTTTGTCACATTGTCACCATTGTCACAGCATGAAGAGAAAAGAAATCTGAGGCTAAGTATGAGGCCAGGAGGACACTGCTCCCAGTGACACCACTTTACAGGAGCAAGCACCACAGACACTCAAGCCATTAGGGAAAACTGTGAATTAAACCATGAGTTGTAAGGATCTGCCAAAATTACAGAGATGTAATAAATCATTGCTGTCAACCGCTCAGCATGAGTAATAAAAAAAATCAATCCACTTAGCTAGAAATGAATTTGAAAATTGTGCTTTAAATAATACTAATGTGTGAAGAAAATAAATAAAAAAGCAGCTCCACTGTTTTATCTTTCAGGGAAGGACAGAGGAAAGTGATCTCAGGAGCTGATTTTCTTTTGCATCAGGGCACCAAGAATCAATAAGGAATGACTGTGTGAGTCAGCAGTTAAAATGAAACTGAATGGCATGATATATCCCTTCCTAAGGATATTAAACTCTGCTGCTGTCGTTCTTCTTCTTTTCATACAGGACACATCTCAAAGGCCAATTCTTGCTCAAGGCCCTAAACTGTTCTTTGATACTTTTGTAAAGTCATCTATTCACTAACCATTTAATAATCACCGGTGACTTTCCAAGAATTGTGTTTATGGCTAGATAAGCCTTGCTCTCAAACTCTCTGAAGACCTCTCAATATCTTTCAATCTCTCTCTCACACACACATTCTCTCCCTCCCTCTCCCTCTCTCTGAGCATACACTGGTTTTGCTAATTGAAATTCCCACATTGACTAACTTACACCTAAAGGAAAAATCATTATGCACCAATCATATCATTTTCTCAAATAATTGTAAAAACCAACACCATCACTGGACATTGTGTAACTCTCTGTTGATATATTATTTAGAGTCAAATTTAGCTATGTTCATGTAGTTGGCAAGGACAGACATATAATGTGTAAATGTCTTCCTCATTAACTCCTCTTCCATAAAACTCCAAATTATCATTTTTATAATAGGAAACACTGAAAGCTCTATGTCTTATTCTAACATGTGAACAGCCTTATGGGAGAGAAGACAAAAAGATCAGAATAGCTTATAGTAATTTCACACAGTTGTGATCAGCAAAGCAATACAAAAGTAAAAAGGTGAAACTCAAATATCCAGATGACATTAAGTAGCAATTCATGCCTTCCCTGCAGATATGCCATGTCTTAAGTTCCTAGAAAATATAGCTTACTTTACAGAGAACTACCACCAATCAAAATGAAAAGTTGTGGCACTTAGTCCTAATGAATATATCTATAGAAAACATCACCTAAGACTCAGGAACATTATGGAAAACTGAACAGAAAGATTATAAGAGCTAAAGGATTAGGAAGTTCTCTGTGATATTGCTTTTCCTAGTAATGTCAGAAGTTACACCCATAAAGTCTCACTGACATGACTGTTCAAACATGAGGAAAATAATGAGAACAGCAGGAGAAAAGCTAAAGTGGACGAGAAAACCATGAGATTTCAACCTACATAAAGAAGTATAGACAATGGGCTGAAGAGATGGCTCAGAGGTTAAGAGCATTGCCTACTCTTCCAAAGGTCTTGAGTTCAATTCCCAGCAAGCACATGGTGGCTCACAACCATCTGTAATGGGGTCTGGTGCCCTCTTCTGACCTGCAGTCATACATACAGACAAAATATTGTATACATAATAAATTAATTAATTAATTAATTAATTTTTTAAAAAAAGAAGTACAGACAACAAAGGTATGCTGAAAGCAGGAATCTTCTCCAGAGAAGAGCATACCAATTTGTTATCCAATACTAAATGATCATCTCTGAAAATACATATACAAGTAACATTTTACATATGTACATATGTGTATGTATGTACATACATGCACACATACACCTATATATATACACACATACATATACATATATGTCTTAATTAAAATCTTTATTGCTGTGAAGAAACATCATGACCATAGTAACTATTATAAAGAAAACATTTAATTGGGATAGCTCACTTACAGTTTTGAAGGTTCAGTCCATTATCGTCATGGCAGAGAGCTTGGTACATGCAGGCAGACATGGTGCTGAAGTAGCTGAGAGTCCTACATCTTGCAGGTAACAAGAAGTAGACTGACTGCCATACTGAGGAAAACTTGAGCAAAAGAGACCTCACAGTAACATACTTCCTCCAACAAGACCAAACCTCCTCCCTTTGGAGGCCATTTTCTTTTACTACTAAAAAAAGTACTCATTTTTCTACTCCCTGTCCACATTCTGCTCCCTATCCCCAAAAGCTGAGAATCATATCATAATACAAAACAAATTTACATTCAGTTCAACTTCAGAAGTCCCCATGGTCTATCACAGTCTCAAACTTGTTTCAAAGTACACAATACAAAGTCTTTTCTAAAATACCTGGCAATCTCTTAATTGTAAAAAGAAAAATCAAAAATTAGATCACATACTTGCAATATATTATGGCACAGGATATGCATTATCATTCCAAAATGCAGGGAAAGAAGAATAGTAAGGAAATACTGGACAAAAACAAGACAGAAAGCCAGTTAGGCAAACTCGAAACTCTGCATCTCCATTTCTGATGTCAAAACAATCTTCGTATCTCCAACTCTGTTCTGCTTTGTTGACTGCAGCACACTTCTTCCTCTTGGGCTGGTTTCACTCCCTGTTAGCAGCTCTCCTCGGCAGGTGTCCCACAACTCTGGCATCTCTAATATCTTGGAGTCTCCAAGGCCATCCAGGCTTCAACTTCATAGCTTCTCACAGTGGCCTGTCTACAAGGCCTCCATTCCGAGAAATCCCTCACACATGCGTGGCCTCAGTGGCTTTATTCTATAACTCTTTTCTTCAAAACCTTAATTCTAAATCCAGAACCATGTGACTGAGTTGTCAAGTTCTACTGCTTGCTTGGGCTGGATTTATGGCTCTCTTGTTTAATTCCTCACCAGATTTCTGTTTTCCTTCACTGCCTATGCTTAGGCATCCTTGAAACTTTCTTTATAGAGCAGGCTGGCCTCAAACTCAGATCTGTTAGCCACCACACGTGACTAAATTCTTCTTTAGTTCCTTTTCACAAGTTGGAAATTTAGCTAAGTGGGATCTTACCCTGAGGTCACCACTCCCTTTATTCTATTTATTAATCCATTTAAATAATTGAACACATAATTAAGTTCTATTTCTACTTCCTAGTACTCTTTTCTGCCTCAAAATTTTCATTTTGTAGTTTACCCTGCTTAGCTTGCTCCTTTTTATTATAAATCTTGATTAGAGTTACCACTGAAAACCACGTGGCAGAGTCTATACTAAGCTGTTTTGAGATTTCTTCTGTCAATAGAATTAATCCAAATTCTTCATTATAACCTCAGGCAGACTTTTCAGACATGGTCGAAAGTCAGCCACTTTCTTCACCAAAATGTCACAAGAATGATCCTTAGGCAACATACTAAATATCTTCTGTTCAGAAACCTGTTGAGTGAGTCCAAGATAGTTCAAATAACTCTTAGCACCACTGTCTTCCACGTTCCTACTAGTATGGCACATTAAGCAGTGCTTTAAAGCATTTGCTGCTTTCCAAACCCAAAGTTCCTAAGTCCAAATTCCTCCAAACAAATACATGGTCAGGCCTATCACCGCAATACCCCAGTCCCTGGTACCAACTTCTGTGAAAAAACACTATGACCATGGCAACTCTTGTAAAGAATATTTCATTTAATTGGAGTGTTAATTGGGTTGGCTTGTTTATGGTTTCAGAAATTCAGTCTATTATCATCATAGCAGAGAGCTTAGTGGCACACAGGCAGACATGTGTTGGAATTGCTGAGAGTTCTATTCTACATCTTACAGGCAGCAGGAAGTAGACCAACTGTCACATTGAGGGAAGCTTGAGCCAAAGAGACCTCAAACACCACCCCATGGTGACATACTTCTTCTAACAAGACCACAGCTCCTTATAGTGCTACTCCCTTTGGGGGTCATTTTCATTCAAAAAACCACAATATACATATACATATATGCATGTAACACCCATTAATAAATAAGGGGCCATTAATTTGGAAGAGAGTATGGAAAGGTATATGGGAGATTTGGGGGTGCAGGAATGATATATTATTAGCTCATAAATAAAAGAAGTAATTTTAAAAGAGCCAGGATTATTTGAAATATTTGATGAAATAATTTCATGTTTTTCTGTTCTATATTAAATAAATTAAAAGATACCTCTGCTTTTGCTACTTATTCTAATGATCTCTTTTCCCATGTATTTATGTACCAAGGTTATGCTTATGTTGTTGTTTATAGGGATCAAACTGAACCAGAATCTGTTTCCTATTTTTGATGATTTCTCTTTGGCATTGTGACTAGACTTTCTAGCAGATCATTCTATACTAGCATAGACTGTATTTGCCCTCATCTCAGAAATTATTTGACACATTTTAGTTCCAAAAGAAAAGAGATTTCCTTTTCACCAATGAGCTTCATTAGCCAAAGGTACAAGATCTAAGCCCAAAATGAACACTCTTCATTTTGACCACAGTGACCTTTCCCTTTTCATGTGACAAATTTTCTTCTTAGGCTAGTATCCTCCAGAATTGGGTGGCCTTGGTTATGAGTGTGCCAGAATCTTGCTACTCTATCAAATCCATGGGTAGCTGAAAGTGTTTGCTTTTGTTCCTAACTCAGGGCCTGTAATCTGCCTTCTTGCTGGTACATCCCTCATCATAATAACCCTGGAATGGAGTAACAGTCTCCCAATCCCCTTCATGATATTTTAGAAGAGGCTGAAGTTCTCTAAAGGCACTATAAGTTACCTATCATTACGGTACCTCAATTTTCTTGCTTTCAAAAATACTGGTGACAAAAATTTACTTCTCAAACTATTACTGCAAATATAACCCCCTTTTACATTTATTTAATTTTTGATAATTTTTTGAAATATTTTTGAGAATATTCTTTTCCAACTTTTATTCTTCTCTCATAAATTACATTCCAACCACAGTTTCCTCTCCATCCTTCTCCCAATCCCCCGTCACCTCCAGAACCACTCCTCCTCTGTTTCCCTTAAGAACAGGTCTCCCAGGGATATCCACTCAACATTGCATAAGAAGTTACAATAAGACTAGACACAAACCCTCATATCAAGGCTGGATGAGGCAACCCAGTAGGAGAAAAAGGTCCTAAGCACAGGCAAAAGTGTCAGAGACACTCCGGAGCTCTTTCACCATTGAGAGTCCCACAAGAACACCAAGCTACATGACTATAACAAATATGCAGAAGACCTGGGTCATATCCATATAGGGTCCATGTTTGCCACTTCTGTCTCTGTGAGCCCTTATGAGCCCCACTTAGTTGATTCTGTGGGCTGTGTTTTCATAGTGTCTTTTATCTTTTACTCCTCTGGCTCCTACAGTCCTTCCTCCCTATCTTCTGCAGGGTTCCCCTGGTCTCACCTAGTATTTGTCTATGGGTTCCTATCAGTTGCTTAATGACACCCCTCTGATGATAAGTTGGCTAGGCACAGATCTCTAAGTATAGGAGAATATAATTAGGAACCATTACATTTACTTTTTTGCCAGTCATGTTTGGTTCTATCATGTGTCTCTGGACTGTCCTGCCTCTGGTTCCCGGCCATCTAGACAATATTAAGCATGGATTCTCTCATGCTAGTGTGGGCCTCAAGTTGGACCAGTTGTTGGTTGGCCAGTCCTACAAGTTCTGCACCTCCATTACCATAGCACATCTTGAAGGCAGGAGAGATTGTAAGTTAAAGGTTTTGTGGTTCATGTCACAGCCCCACTACTAGGAGCCTGCCTGGTTATAGAAGATGACCAATTCAAGCTCCATATCCCCCATTACTGAGAAACTTCACTAGGGTCACCCTCCGATTCCAGGGAGTTTCCACTGCACTAAGTTTCTGCATTACCCCTCAAATGTCCCATGTATGGTATGTTTACATCATTTCTACCCAAACTTCTCCCTATTTCAATTCCATTGTCCCTATCACACTACATCCAAATCCATGAGCCATTCTTATTATTGTTAAATAAATGTGTATGTATAAATACAACCTGATGAGTTAATTTAGTGTTTCTCATTTGTTTAAGACTGACTTCATAGAATTGGACAACCTATCAGGGAACTCATCCCTGGAGAAAACTGATTCTTCCTTTTTAAATAGCCGTTAACTGCCTATACTCCTTCATCTGGAAAGGGAGTCTTGTGACCTTCCCCCCATCCATCCTGGCACATCAACTAGCATTGTCGCTGTGCAGGTCTTGTATAGGCAACCACGTTGTTAAGAGTTTATGGCTGCAATTCCCTGTCATATACAGAAGACACTATCTTAGTGCAGATGTCTTGACTCTCTGACTCTTACAATCCTTCTGTCCCCTCATCCTAAACTTTTGGTGTACAGATTGTGCTATAGATGTTTCAACTGGGAACTGGAATCCAACAAATACCTGTTCTTTTCATTTTGATTAGTTGTGTATTTCTGGGGTGATCTCTGTCTGTAACAGTATAAAAGGAGCTTCTTTGGTGAGGGGTGAGACTTTATGCTTATCTGTGGCTATAAGAATAAGTATTTAAAATGCAGTTTAGAATTATATAGGTGTGGGAAAGTGGCAGTAGTATGTTCTTCTCTAAGGTTCATAACCTAAGCAGGCAGAGGTAATTGGCTAGGTTTACAGTACCAAGAACAAATTGTCACATTATGAGTGAGACTTAAGTCAAAAAAAGACAGCCATTAGTT
>LOEQ01010506.1:16423-30814 GCA_001685075.1 Bramus lutescens | reverse complement strand
TCTCCCCATCCTCCCCTTCTCATTTCTCTCTCCCCATCTCCCCTTACCCCCACACGTAGTTATCCTCCTGGATATTGGAAGTAAACAAGATTGCCGGGCAAAAATTGGGACCTCCCAAATTTTAAGTGACTTTCTCCAGGTCACAGAGTTGATTACTACAGAGTTACACACATGAAACTGAGCACCCCCTTTCTATGTCCAAAGTTCTTTTATCATTATCAGTGGTTTTACTCATTTTATCACTGGAATCATTTTTTCTCTTGAGTCAGATGTTTTGTAACATCAGTACATGGGAATTGATGGAGGCTAACGTTTATTAATATAAATTTATTTCTGGGTATCATATGTAGCACCTGTTTAGATCACTGATTAAAAAGAAAAATATCTGTTTCTGAATTATTTTAATGAGGTGTTATGAATGACAAATCAGTCTCAGCATCATTTTTTTTACAAAGTCCTGAGGAATGCTTGCTTATCTGAGGAAAGTAGCTGCAAGCGGTTAACAGGTTTGTTTTATTTTGTTTTGAAGTTTAGGGGTGTTGTTTTGTTTCATTTTTTGGAGACAGGCTGTCCTAGAACTCACTTTGTAGACCAGGCTGGCCTTGAACTCAGAGATTGGCCTGCCTCTGCTTCCTGAGTGCCAGGATTAAAGGATTAACCACTGTCCAGCTGGTTAACAGTTTGCAATAGTTCTCCTTGTATCCCCAGAATATGGCTGAGTCAAATTTCTATTCTTCCATGAAACTATTTAAAAACATTTTGTTAGACTCTAGGTCAAAGTTTAGAAGCCAGAAGCTTAAACTCTGTTATTCTTTCAACCTTCTATACATTTCTGGCTACTACTTAATTTCGTTTAATTACAGAAATCAGCAACTGGCAAACTAGACTAAGGACTGTGAAGAGGGGAAGGGAATGAGGAGATGGAGGAGGAAGAGTGGTAAAAGGGGCTGTTAGAGAATGGAAAGAAGAAAAGAAATCAAAACCTTCAGTTTTAGATCTAGGACAATCATTCTAAATTCAGCAAATAAGCAAATGTAATGATTTATAAAAAGGTATTGATGATTCTGTAGTTCAAAGGATTTCATATTGAAGGGGATGCTTTTAAGAGCTTTGTGAGGACTTCTAAATGGGAAGTGTGTAGTTTTCATTACCTTCAATGCAGTGTTTTAAGAAAACTACAATTGACTTTGCTCAATCAACTTAAAAGTCAAGGGCAGGGAGAACAACCTTTAAGATTGCAAAGAGCATTCCCATACTGTCCACCTCAGACAGAGGTGCCTATGGGGCAGGAAGGGATGAGACTAAGTCACAAAAAGGAGAGACCAGAAATGATTAAGGACAGAAAGTATGACGGAATAAGAGAAGAGCAAAGAGGGAAGCGTCACAAACGACTAAAGAGAGCTGTACTCCAAAGACCTGGGCTTCTGGGGACACTTTTGCTATTCTGACTCTTCCTCGTGTTAATGGATAGCAACTATAAGCAAAATAAGGCTTAGGAATTTGCTAAATATTATTTGTGCACTTCTGGGCTATTTAAAGAAAAATAATTACATTAGCAAATTTCTAAACATGAAATATAGGAGGTAAACATAACAGAAAATGAGGAAAATGGGCCTGAGATGAGAAAGTGACTTTTGCATATTTTCACCTAAAGGCAAACCTTGGATTTAAAGGCAGACCTTCTGATCACTTGATTTGTATCTGGCTTACTGCTTTATGTAGCTGCATACGGCACCATCTGTTTGGATATTTACTTTTGTATGCATTGAGAAATTTCTCCCCCAAACGATACAAAAAACAAACTGAACACAAAACAGCATTATCCAAGTTAATGAAGCATGTTTTTAGATGACTAAATCAATAAATTGGCTACAGCTTAAAAATCAACACAAAAGAAATAGCCCTTATGAAAATGAAGCTTTGCTTAAACATTAATTGAGTCACCAGAGTTTTAGAGCCTTTTGTTTAAACAGGCCTTGTTTTTTGCTGGTTTAGAGGTGTTTATGATTTTTCCCCATTCTTTAAGGATTTCCCATAAATGTGACCTACAGTCATTTGATAAAGAAGATAAATTGGGCTGTTCAAAGTAGCCAAGAATCCTATTCTTCATGTCTATTTGTCCTCTCATGCCGTATTGCTTCCTGGAAGTATTAATAGTTGCATTTCATTTTCTTATATAAATATTTAAGAACTGTAATTTTGCCCAGTTGACATTGGCAGTGCCTATGCACAGGGATGTTTCATTATCTGCTCCTTGAATCAACATAATCTTGTCAAACTTTGTCTCCAATAAATAGGACAGGCTGTATTTGGAATATTTTAATAATCAAGCATAGTCGTATTGTTTTCAGTCATAGCCGGCTTGCAAATCCCCAATTAAGAGTTGCATTTACATGGAACAATAACCGTGAGTAGGGTGCCAATATATTTTCATTAGTCAATGACACCCAGCTGCAGAGAGAAATTTAGCTGTATACTTCAAGCCCTAGCATTCCCTTGTGGCAGTACCATAGCAGGCCAGATTGGCTTCACCAAACCGTCCTGCCATTGTTCATCGAATGCTCCAGCTGGGTCGAGTTCATCATAAACAGTAAGTCTGCAATTTTTCAATTCCGTATTAGGCTTAGATTCAAAGCCTATTGTAATGTTACTTGGAAAGCAGACAAGGAGAATGTCATCAGGTAACTATTGTTTAAAGTGCTCCCTCTCACCCTGTTATTATGGGTCATTTGGAAAAAAATAATTGATCTATGGGAAGTTTGGGAACAATGATCAGTTTGACATTGCTTTGGGTCTTCCCTTGGTCTTTTAATTTTTTTAACTATACTCTCATAGAGAAGTCAGTTATTAAATGTTCCAGATCAAAGTAAGCCAAATGGAAACCAACACTTCAAATACAAGCAGCTGCATTTTCCAGGTTTGTCTTTGTTAGACAACCAGTTTTTCTTAAGACCCTCCTTCTTCAGTCATCTGTTCTGGGTTTCCTTGATTGTTTGCTTTATTTTGCTCCTTTTTTTTCAATTTGTTTTGAGACAGAGGTTTATTTTGTAGCCCAGGCTAACTCTGAACCCAGTGCTTCCTTCCTCCCTCAGCCTTCCAAGCACTGAGATTGTAAGAATGTGCTATCATGTCAGCTTCTATTCTCATTCTTCTTAAAAAGCTAAGATACCTTTTTCATGATGGTTGAAACCAGTACTTCATCTCTCCCATTGTGTTTGTTTGTTTGTTTGTTTGTTTGTTGTTTTGCTCTGTACCACTCCATACCTTTACAGGAACAGAAATATAGCAATGCCTAAGTGGCCTATGCTAGAAGTACATCAATGTTATCCACTGTGGTGGAAACCCCAGGCAGATGGGCAACCCAGCTTTTGAGGGAAGTTGCTATTCTAAAAATAACACATGAACGTAGTTTTACTGGTATGATACCTGGATATAACACTAGCCGCAAATAACTGCCCAGACCTTTGAAATTTGCCTAATCTGATGATGTCAGACCTTGCTGCCAAGTCTGCAGTTTATATGTCGGTGTTTCTTGTCCCTAACCAAATATTAGACCATCTGGCTTAAAATGTACACACACACACATATAAATAGATGGGCGAGAGCACAGCCACTCAAGCACATGAACTCAGGTGCATGCACTCATACAGATCTTTCTTCCCCACAGGTTTTAATGTAATGGCTCTAGATTGAATCTAGGCATGGGTATTTGTTTTTAAGGCTGCTACAACCAAGGACTAAAACACTGCTCAGAAACAGTTATACAGATCTCAACTAAAGGCAGCTAAATCCTGATCCCTTAAGTTATCTAGTACTGTTAGATAATGCCTTCAACATTTACAAAAGCAGTCTCTGGAAAAGGGAGGAAGAAAAAAGGAGACAGGAGGAAATGAGGGAATGAGAAGGGGGCAAGGGATTGAGAGGAAAGACGAGAGGGGTGGGGAAGAATGGAGGGACTAATTGGACCATTGGCTGCACATCTCGACAGAGTTTCCTAGCATTGCATTTTGTCACGGAATTTTCGCAACTTGGATCATTATGAGAGAGGGTGAATATAGGGTCTGTGCAAAACTGGAAATTGTAAGTCATGAAAGAATTAACTAGGTACCAAAAATGCCAAGCTAAAAGGGGGCAATTGTTGCTAAGACTTAGATAATCATTGCTCTGAAAGAATGCTAGGCCCATTTGGCAAAATATCTTGAGTTTTCAAAGAAACTTAAAAATCTTCTAAACTCCCCCAATTTTAAAACACTGAGTCATGTAAATTTCTTATAAGTAGTTTGCAACTTTCATCCATCTAAATTTAAGAGAACAAATCAAATACATTCTCTCTGAGTATTAAATCATTAACATAAACAAAATAGTTAAAAAGCAAAAAGAAAACTCAAAGAAACAATCCAGTTTAATAATGTTATTTTTAAATAAGGGGGTGGGGAGATGAAAGAAACAGAAGCCTTCAAAGACAACAGGAACACTCTGATGATGTAGCAAATGGTTAGGATTCTGAATTCTATATTCAGGCTCTACATTGACACCAAAGTGAAACCATCCTTGTCTCAGAAGCTCAGAATATTTGCATACTTGGATAGCCAAGGTCATACCTTGGGTAACAAAAGCAATGGCAGGTAAAGTGATGATGTTACATAACTTATATGGTGACCATCAAATAACTGTAATATTTTTAGTTCATTTATATTTATTTATTTATCTATTTACTTTTATTCCTTAAGCGCCTGTCACCTAGCCCTCAAATAAATACACTGAGATTTCTTATGAATGCCCAGCTTGACTTGTTTCTAGTCCATTGTCCTTACTTAATTAATCCGGTTTCTCTTTAACTACATTTTTCCTCTTGGCTTTTTACCTTTCTTTATTCTATATTTCTTTCTTTCCTTCTCTCTCCTTGGCTGACTGTGTGGTTAGGTGGCTGGCCCCTGGTGTCCTCCTTTCCTTGTCCTTTTCTCACTCCTCCCTCCTCTTTCAAGCCCAGAGTTCTCCTCCTATTTATTCTCTCTGCCCCACCAGCCCTACCGATTTCTCTCTCTCCTGTCTAGTTATTGGCCATTCAGCTCTCTTTTAGACCAATCAATTTTAGATAGGCAAAGTAATATAGCTTTACAGAGTTAAAAAACGCAGCATAAAAAGACTGCAACACACATTTGCATCATTAAACCAACATTCCACAATATAAACAAATGTAGCATATCTTAAACCAATACTCCACAAAAAAAATATTTAAAATAGCACAGAGAATGCTCTGTGTTTGTGACTCAGGCTAAGGAATGAAATTGTGACATAAAAAAACCATTGAATTCCTGTGTTGAATTACACACTCAGCAGAGCCTTAGGTGAAGAAAGATGGCTCCACTAGCTTATAGTCAACTGAAACAGAGCCTAACCAGATCTAACTGCTTAGAAATAAAATTCTTTTAGTAGCGTCCTATGGCTTTAAAACAAAACTAAAGAGAATAAACAGTTGCTGAAAGAAATCAAGCTAACTAAACATATAAAGAGAAGTTGAGATGGGAGGGCATTATGATTGTGGCTATACATATTTTCCCAGTTGCTAGAAGAAACATTCATTACCCTACATTATATACTTTTCAAATCAACTGTCTATTATGTCAAAGCATACAAAATTTTCAGTTGTTTATATATTCTTAAACTAAAAAGTAAAACCACATATAGGTGTTTATTATTTGGATCTCCTTGCAAAACTCTATACTGTGAGCTTTCTCTTTGAAATTTGCCTTCATTGTTTCCATGACATTGTTTTTCTAATCCCATCCCCCTCCCTCCCCATTCATAGAACTGTGTTCTAGTTCCTTTGCTAGCCATTCCATCTCTACTAGGCCTCTGAATGCTAATTCCCTAAAGTCTGGGTTCTGCTTCTCTCTCCTAAATATTTACATAAAGCTTATTTAGAAACATCTTGTAGACAGTGCTCACATTTTATCTCCATCCCAAATCTTCTAACTCCTAGTTTTAGGCATATAATTGATAACTTTCTATTTCTTCTCAGCCATCTTCTCCCAGTCATACCAAGCATATTACAATTATGACTCAAGGCCTTAGTCATTTTCTAAATCTACCCTTTCTCTTTTTACCAGTTTAACAAATGCCACTTCTAGCCATCAAACTCGTTAAGCCAAAAAACACAAGTCATCCCCAATACCCTTTGCACTGTGACCAATTCCTGGTGACTCTAGAGCAGCCGTTCTTAACCTTCCTAATCTCTTAATACAGTTTCTCATGTTTGGGTGACCTCCAACCATAAAATTATTTTCACTGATAGCCCATAACAGTAATTTTGCTACCTTTATTGATTGTCATGTAAATATCTGTGTTTTCCAATGATCTTAAGTGCCACAGCCCACAGGTTTAGAACCTCTGTTCTAGACTGTGGATACATCTGAAATCCACTTAATTTTAATTACCAATGCTCCGGTCATAGATGAAAACTCTTGAGGCTGGAATACTCCAGGAAATTCCAAAGACATATCCTCCCATGTTTCAAATTTATTATTCATTATACTAATTGCTTTCTTATCAAAAATTTATGACACAATATTTTCAATAATACAGTATATAGCAGAGACTAAATATTGGATATAAACCTCAGATGAATCAATACTGGCTCAAGACACCTTTTATTTATGAATGTATTTATGTGGGAGATGTGATGCATGTGTGCATGTGTGTGTGTGTGTGTGTGTGTCCAAGAACATGTATCTGTACACTCAGAAACCAGAGTGTGTGGTTGTTGTGGGATATTTGTACACTGTGTGAGGGTGTATTGCTCTGATTGGTATAATAAAAAAAATGAATGGCCACTGGGCAGTGGTGGCACCTGTCTTTAATCCCAGCACTCAGGAAGCAGAGGCAGGTGAATCTCTGTGAGTTTGAGGCCAGTCTGTTCTATAAGAGCTAGTTCCAGGACAAGTTCCAAAGCTAGAGAGAAACCCTGTATCGAAAAACAAACAAAAACAAAGCAAAAAAAAGATGAATAGCCAATAGCTACACAGATGTTAAAGGCAGGACTTCTGGGCAGGAGGGGGGGAGGAAATGCATTGAGGCTCATGGAAGAAGCAAGAAGCAAGGAGACACTGAGAGGAAAGAGGCGGTGGTGCAAAATGGAAGAGAGGTGATAGAGCGTAAATTAATCTAAACTGGTTAACTTAAGTTGTAAGAGCTAGTGGTACAAGCCTGAGCTAAGACTGAGCTTTCATAATTAATATGAAGTCCAGTGTAATTATTTGTGAGCTGTCAGCCCCCCCAAAAAAATCTGACTATACATGTCCTACCCATCACCTCATTCCTTTGAGACAGGTTCTTTCACTGTACTTGAAGCCCACTATTTTAATTAAGCTAATTAGCCATGGAGGTCCCAGGCTTTATCTCTGCCCTCAAATCTGACCCAATTGCTGAGGCTACAGGTATACATAGCCATGCCTAACTTTTACCTCAGTGCTAGTAATTAAAACTCAGATTTTCATGTTTACTCAACAAATGCTGTAACCAAACAAGTAAACCCACCAGCCTACATATTTCCTTAATTAGAACTTTTCAGTGACTTCTTGCTCCATATTGAATAAGCTGAAACTCCTAGACAATATCGAAAGTCAAAGATGGGATGGCTCTTGGTTACCTCTCATGTACTATTCTCAACATCTGCACTCTGGTCATGTTGACTTTCCTCTGATTCTTCCAATAAACCAAAGTTTATCCTACTTTTGGGGATTTCTTCTCTAACTTGTCTGCCTGGGAAGTTTTTTCTCCAACATTCACCTCAATTTCTCACCATCTCAGTCTGCTATACCACTTTAATGACAGGACTTGGAGCTACTCAACTTATATCATAGTGAATTATAAAAAATGATCTTTGAAATTCCAAATGACATCAAGAGTCTTAAGGTAATGAGCTAAGTCTGTGGGAGGTTGCTAGGCATTTTTTTTCCATTGATAAAGGGTGAACCCACTCCATTATCATGTACTGACTTTAGAGATAATATAGTCTATGTTATATCTAGTGATGAGAAAGCTAAGGGTCAAAAATGCTAAGTTAATTTGCCACATCACAATAAACCACATACGGTCCGTAAGTTTCACGAAATCCTCTTTTTGAATCACAATATGGAGGCTGTTGACTTTTGAAATGGAATAAGTTGGTTAGTGTGGAATGGGTAAAAATAAACATTTACTCAAGAAAGTAATTCAAAATGCATATATCAGGAAGTAGTCAGAATATAATAATAAATGAAAATCTGAGCTACAGAATTTTTCCTTTTTATTTTTTGAGATTATAGTCATTTCTCTTTTCTTTACCTCCCTCCAACATCCTCCAATGTTCCTCCCCTTGCTCTCTTTCAGATAATTTTTTAATAGTTCCTGTTACAAAAACACACATGAATACACACATATATAGATACATATATACATACATACAGTGGTGAAAAAACATGCTGGTATACTTGGTATACAGATAATACAGCCCTTATAAAAGGAATAAGGGACTGTTTATCACTTTTGCATTTTGCAGAATAATTTGTGAATAAATGTCATGTGTTCTTCTTTGGAGGTGTGTTAGAATCCTTCACTGAGTCTATTTTTCCCTGGAAATTTTACACGTATTTGACTATGTGTTTTCAAGGATGATCATTTGGTATTGAATAACTAACTGGTATACTCTTCCCAGGGAAAGACTGTGACCTTAGGTGTGTTTGCATTCTGTACAGCAGATGAAAAGACATTCTTCATGAAAATCACTTCTTTGATACATGAACCTTAGGCCTTGCAATGTCACAGTATTTTTGTTGCTAGATTGGCTCAGTATTCAATAGAAGGAACAAAATGGTCAACTCCCAAGGACATAGTGAAGCAGCTGCTGCATGTAGGTTCTAGAGTACATCTTGACAGAAAGCCCTCAAACCAAAGAATCTTTTTTTTTCTAATTCAAACCAAGCTATTAAACTGAAATAAAGAAGGAAGGCACATTAGGAGAAGAAACAGCTGATTCAGAATAGTGGCTAAGATGTAAACTAAATAAACTACTTCCCAAGAGACCTTAAAAATTAATGCTTGCCAGTCTAGGTGTTAAATGGAAAAACAGCAATGAGTTTGGTGGATATGTTCATTAAATTTCTGGAACAGAAATCTGAGGATTTCCCAGGAGTATCCAAAAATGACAGCAATGAAGAGAACCAAATATTTATTTTGTCAACATACTTCACCATAAATAGAGGTAGAGCTGGTTTAGTAAAACATTCCAAACTAGGAAGTCAACAGCAGAAAGTTCAGGAATCATTCATTCACATAGTCTAATTAGGACAAAATTCTGAAAATTTAAATTTTATTCCTTTTCATAATTAGTCTATGGAGAACCCAGCAAATGCCATAAGTACAAAGTACCTTATTCAGCACACAAGGGATACAACTGAGTAAGAATATTTTAAGAAGAAAGCTGAAAGAAAATGGTGATTTAACTGTAATAAATATTTTGCTTATGGTACATTTGAAATATAAATTGGACAATATGTAATAATTCTTGCATATCTCAAAACATCATGAAGAATATCAAGGTCTCTTCTTAATGAAAGTAGTCGAGACATAAAAGAATTGTTTTTCAAGAGTTATTTTAATATAATTGATTTAAGCTACAATGACCACCCCCCATCTCTTCTAAGCTCACTTAAATCTCTTGCCATTCAGACCAAAGCATCCACTGCCATCAAGAATAGATAGATAGATAGATAGATAGATAGATAGATAGATAGATAGATAGCATATATGTATATATATTTAATATATGAGCCTGTGTAGGCCATTATTCTTCAAACCACAACATGTAGTGTGGGATTCCCCTCTGTGTGCTGTGAATATGTTTTAGTACCATTGGTTAATAAAGAAACTGCTTTGGCCTATGGCAGGGCAGAATGTAGTAAGGCTAGAGATCCAAACAGAGATAGAGGAGGAAAGAAGATGGAGTCAGAGAGATGCCATGTAGCTATGGAAGGAGACAGACACCAAAAACTTACTGGTAAGCCACAGCCTCATACAATACACAGATGAATAGAAATGGGTTAAGTTAGGATTTAAGAGTTGTCTAGAAATGTACCTGAGCCATTGGACAAACAGTGTTGTATTTAATATAGTTTTGTGTGATTATTCAGGTCTGGGTAGCCAAGAAAGGAAAGTGCAGGCTCCATTTACAAACATGTGTTCATTGAACTTGATAATAGAAGCAAAATGGTGAGGAGAATAAAGAGGACTGATGGGAAGGAGAGGGGAGAGGGGAAAAGGGATGTTGGGGAAAATATGTTCATTATATTTTATACATATATTATATATTTGTATGAAAGCATCCTTAGGAAACCTAGTTCTAGATACAATGAATATATTCTAAAAATGCAAAAAATTGGTAAAAGTCCACCACTGGGATAAATGGTGAATTTGAAAAATAATTTCAAAAAACTTGTTTAAAAATTCATAACTTTCTATTTTATTTAATTTTTTCATTTTACATACCAGCCCCATTTCCTCCTCCCTCCCCTTCTCTTGCAGCCCCACCTCCATTCACTACTCTGAGTGGGTAAGTCTTCCCTTGAGGATTCAACAAAGTCTGGCATACCAAGTTGAGGCAGGACCAAGCCCTTGTTCCCTGTATCAAGGCTGAGCAAGGTATCCCACCATAGGGAATGAGTTCCAAAAAGCCAGTTCATGCACCTGGAATAAGTCCTGGTCCCACTGCCAGCCCCCCCCCAAACAGATCAAGCCACATAACTGTCACCCGCATTCAGAGGTCCTAGTTCAGTCCCATGCAGGTTCTCCAGCTGTCAGTCCATAGTCTATGAGCTCCCACTAGCTCAGGTCAGTTGTCTCTGTGGTTTTTCCAATCATGATCTTGACCCTCCTTGCCATATGATCCCTTCTCCCTCTCTTCAACTGAACACCAGGAGCTCAGATCAGTGCTTAGCGATGGATTACTGAATCTGCTTCCGTCAGTTACTGGATGTAGGCTCTAAGATGAAAATTGGGGTAGTCACTAATCTGAGTATGATGGAAGGCTAGTTCAGGCATCCTCCTTACTATTACTAGGAGACTTAGGAGTCATCCTTCGGTTTTCTGGGAATTTCCCCAGTACCAGGTTTCTCCCTAACTCCATACTGGCTTCCTCTATAAAGATATCACTTTCAATGCCCTTTGGGTGTTTTTTTTGTCAAAAATCAGGTGTTCATAGCTGTGTGCGTTAATATAAGGGTTTTCAATTCAATTCCCTTGATCTATGTGTCTGTTTTTATGCCAACACCAATCTGTTTTTATTACTGTAGCTCTACTGTAGTAGATAAAGTCAGGGATGGTGATGCCTCTGGAAATTCCTTTACTGTACAGGATTGTTTTGACTATCCTGTGTTTTTGGTTTTCCATATAAAGTGGAGTATTGTTCTTTTAAGGTCTGTGAAGAATTTTGCTGAGCATTGTATTGGATCTGTACATTGCTTTTGATAAGATTGCCATTTTTACTATATTGTTCCTACATATCCAAGAGCATGGGAGATCTTTCCATTTTCTGTTATCTTCTTCAATTTCTTTCTTCAAAGACTTAAAGTTCTTGTCATACAGGCCTTTCACTTCTTTGGTTAGGATTGCTAAAAGTTATTTTACATTATTTGTGGCTATTGTAAATGGTGATGTTTTCCTGGTTTCTTTTTCAGACCATTTATCAATTGTATTTAGGAGGGATACTGATTTTTTTTAGTTAATCTTTTATCCTGCCACATTACTGAAGTTGTTTATCAGCTGCAGGATTTCCCTCATTGAATTTTTGGGGTCACTTATGTATACTATCATATCATCTGCAAATAGCGAAGCTTGACTTCTTCCTTTCCAATTTGTATACCCTTGATCTCCTTTTGTCTTATTGCCCTAAGAACATCGAGTACTATATTGAGTAGATGTGGAGAGAGTTGACAGCCTTGTCTTGTTGCTGATTTTAATGGAATCATTTTGAGTTTCCCTCTACTTAATTTGATGTTGGCCGTTGATTTGCTTTATATTGCCTTTATTTTGTTTAAGTATGTTCCTTTTATCCCTGATCTCTCCAAGACTATTACCATGAAGCGGTGTTGGATTTTTGTCAAAGGCTTTTTCAGTATTATGTGGGGTTTTTTTCCTTTCAGTTTATTTATATGGTGGATTACATTGACAGATAAGATTTTCATATGTAATACTATCCCTGCATCCTGGAATGATGTCTACTTGATCATGGTGGATGATTTTCTTTTTTGATGTGCTCTTGGATTTGGTCTCCTAATACTATTTTACTGAGTAGTTTTGCATCAATGTTCATGAGGGAGACTGGTTTGTAATTCTATTTCTTACTTGCATCTTTGTGTGGTTTGGTTTCAGGGTAACTGTAGCATCATAAAAAGAGTTTGATTTCCTTCTGTTTCTATTGTGTGGAACAATTTGATGAGTATTGGTATTTGATTCTTTGAAACTCTGGCAGAATTCTCCTCTGAAACCATCTGGCCCTGGGCTTTTTTTGGGGGGAGGGGGACTTTTGATGACAGCGTCTATTTTCTTAGGGGTTGTAGATCTATCTATGTAGTTTATCTGCTCTGGATTTAATTTTGGTATGTGGTACCTACCTAGAAAATCATCCATTTCACTTGCATTTTTCTACTTTTGTGGAATATAAGTTTTTGAAGTATGACCTGATGATTCTTTGGATTTCCTCAATATCTGTTGTTATGTCCCCTTTTTCATTTCTTATTTTGTTAATTTGTATATTCTCTTTCTGCCCTTTGCTTAGTTTGGATAAGGGTTTGTCAATATTGTTTATTTTCTTGAAGAACTAACTCTTTGCTTCATTGATTCTTTGCATTGTTACTTCTGTTTGTTTTTTATTGATTTCAGCCCCCAATTTGATTTTTCCTGTCATCTACTCCTCCTGGGTGAGTTTGCTTTTTGTTTTAGAGCTTTCAGTTGTGCTGTGAAGTCACTAGTGTAAGCTTTCTCCCTGTTCTTTATGTAGGCATTTAGTGTTATGAGCTTTCCTCTTAGCACTGCTTTCATAGGATCCCATAAGTTTGGGTGTGTTGGGCTTTCATTTTCGTTGAATTCTAGGAAGTCGTTAATTTCTTTATTTGTTCCTCGACCCAGTGATGATTCAGTTGAGCATTGTCCAATTTACATGTGTTTTTAGGTTTTTTTGCAATTAGTATTGTTGTTGAATTCTAGCTTTAAGCCATGGTGATCCAATAAGATACAGTGGGTTAAACCATTTTTTTTGTATCTGTTGAAGTTTACTTTGTTACTGAGTATGTGGCCAATTATAAAGAAGGTTCCATAAGATGCTGAGAAGAAAGTATATTCTTTTGTATTTGTTGTGTTCTATAGATGTCTTTAAAGTCCTTTTGAGTCATAACATCTGTTAGTTCCCTTATTTCGTTGTTAAATTTCTGTCTGGCAGACATGTCCAGTGATGACAGTGGCATTTTGAAGTCTCCCACTATTAGTGTGTTGAGTTTGATGTATGATTTAAGCTTTAGTAATGTTTCATTTACAAATGTAGTTGCCCTTGTATTTGGGGCATAGATGTTCAGAATTGAGACAGAATTGACGAATATGAAATGTCATTATCCATCCCTTTTGATTAATTAGTTTAATGTCTATTTTGTTAGATAATATGATAGCTATAAATTCATAATTTTCATCTCACTGTAGTTGGATAGATTTTACTCTATTCTTGGGGAGAAATCTATCCAAAGCTATGTAACCAGAAATAAAGAGAAACCTTTGAAGGCAGTGTTTATTTCTATTTTATATATAAAAGAAAATTGGTCTGACAATAGGGGAGTAAGATTATGATACATAATTTATTGTCATTTTTAATTCCCCCTAGATTTTATATTTTAAATTTTCATGCTGCAATGTTTTATTAAGTATATATGTCTGTGCATCACATGCACACATGTGTGTGCGCTTCTGTGATGGGAGTGATTTTTATACATGTACTTCACCACTGAGCTTCATTCATCCCCTGCCCTATTTGTTGTTTTTTAGTGGTGCATGTCTTTTATGTTGTTGAATTACCTTTTTCTAGGTTATGTCTCTTCAGGGAAGTTCTAGGTGATATTTAAGAAAACTCTGTAAAACAACAGCCTCCCAGCAGGAGAGAGCCATAATCAAAATGTCAAACATTAAGTGAACAAATAACAAATTCCAGGAAAATGGGGATAAAAAGGAATCCACTAGTTTCTTATACATTCACAGAGCTAAATAATATACATACATATATACTTTTGAATTTGTTGATTGCCTCTCGTTAGAATGCCCACTTGAATTTTAACACATGGATATCTGAACAATTATTTATTTATTTATTTATTT
>LOEQ01010505.1:38773-52611 GCA_001685075.1 Bramus lutescens | reverse complement strand
TGTGGGAGCCTAGTCTGTTTGGATGCTCACTTTCCTAGACCTAGATAGAGGGGGAGGACCTTGGAATTCCCACAGGCTAGGGAACCCTGACTGCTCTTTGGACTGGAGAGAGAGGGATAGGGATAATGGAGGAAGGGAGAGGAAAATGGGAGGAGGGGAGGAGATGGAAATTTTAATATTTAAATACATTATTAGAAAAACACAAAATAAATAAATAAATCCTTTATGCAGTTTTAAGTGGATTTAGCTAGCACACGTGCCAATTTGTAGTAAGAAGCTGCTTGTTCGGTCCCAACAAGCCCCAGAAGCACACCTAGAGTCATCGCTGCCTTCTCTCCTTACTGACATGAGTGTGTGCTTACAACACAAAGTTTATATCATGAAACCTGCTATTCCACCCATGAGTCTCTGATACAAAACAGACCAACCAGGAACAAGTGGACCTTGTTCCAACCTAGTGATTAAAGTAAATTATTGACTCCATTGTTGTCATTCATACTGAATAAACCACTCTAGATTTTGGCTTAATTGTCATTGGTTGGGTTCCAAGAATTTGGGTGAAAAGCTTTTCCTCTATGTAACTGCATTTTTACTAGAAAATAAAAAATGAAGCTATTTCATAATAAAAAGTTGGAAAGTTGTACAAAATTATGGATTCTAAAGTTAATGACCCCTTGAGAGCTTATAATATTACAGAAATTTAATATTTTATATGATCTGCAACTAAATAGAAATGTTATACTAAATAAAACACTGAATCTTCTTACCCAATACTGCAATAACATAAGTTTTAAAGAGAGAGGACCAAGAGGTGAGTGAACACCTACCCAGCCGGACACCCGACCCTCTAGGCCCTCCATACAGGGACAAAATCCTAGGGCCCTTCCCCACCTGCCTCAACTTCTCTAGCTAAGCAGTAGGCAAGTTTCCTGCAGGTAAGTTGATCCAACACCCCCAACCCATCAATTGGACCTTGTAAGCTATAAGCACTACTCTGCCCCCAAATCCTCCTACTCCCCACCTCCTGCAACCTCAGAGGAACTGTGAAATACAGTCTGCATATTCACAGAGAAGAACATGAGGTGAGTGACCACAAACCTGGCAGGACACCCCACTCTCTAGGCCCTTCATACCAGGGCAAAACTTCTGGCCCCTCTCCCATCTGCCTCAGCTTCGCTTGCCAGCCAACAGGCATGTTTCCTGCAGGTAGGCTGATACAATATCCCCATACCATCAACTGGACCCTGTAATCTACAAACCCCACTCTGCTTCCAAACCTTCCTACCTCCACAATCTCAGAGGAACTCTGAAACATGGGCTTCAAATTCACAGAAAGGACCAAGAAGTGAGTGACCACCCACTCAGGGGACATTCCACTCTGTAGGCCCTCCATACTGGGGTAAAATCCTGGGCCCATCCCCTACCTGCCTCAGCTTCTCTAGCCAATCAGCAGGCAAACTTCCTACAGGTAGGTTTTTTCAACATCCCCACCCCATCAAATGGACCCTGCAACTTACAAGTCCCACTCTGACCCCAAATGTTTCTATCCCCCTGCAACCTCAGAGGAGCTCTGAAGCAAAAGATCTAACTACAGATAGTGGACCAAGAGAGCGGATCAGGAGAGGAACCCTGAGGCATAGGTTGCGACTACATAGAGAGGACCAAGAGAAGAATTCTGAGTCATAAGCTATGACTGCACAGAGTAGACCAAGAGAGTAAACAAAGAGAGTAGGCCAACAGAGAACTCAGTGATTCCCTGAGACAGAGACAGTGACAGTACAGAGCAGAGCAAGAACAGTTCCCAAAGATACAAACAGCCACTGCAAGGATTTGACCAATGGGCAAAGACACTGCAGGCACCAATTGGAGGAAGAGATGGGTAGCCGCCAATGCAAGAATTCATTCAACAACCTAAAAAGCACTGCAGTACCTCCAGAACCCAGTAGTTATACAACAGGAAGACTTGATCATCCTAACCCAGAAGAAAAAGAAAATGACTTTAAACATATCTTTATGAGAATGGTGGAGACCTTTAATGAGGAAATGAAAAATTCACTTAAAGAAATAAGGAAAGACCAATAAAAATTGGAAGAAATCAATAAATTTCTCAAAGAAACCCAAGAAAACTAAGAAAAAAAATCAAACAGGTAAAGGAAACAGTTCAAGACTAGGAGACTGAAATAGAGGCAATAAAGAAAACACAAACTGAAGGAATTCTGGATATGAGAAATTTAGGTAAATGAGCAGGAACGGCAGTGGTAAGCATAACCAATAAAATGCAAGAAATAGAAGAGAGAATCTAAGCTGTTGTAGGTTCTATAGAGAAAATAGATTCATTGTCCAAAAAAAACATTAATTCAACAAATTCTTAGCACAAAACACCCAGGAAATGAGGGGAACCATRAAAAGACCAAACAAGAATAATCATGGTAAAAGAAGAAGAATTCCAGCTCAAAGGCACAGAAAGTATATTCAACTATATCATAGAAAACTCTTCCATACTTTTCCATAGAGAAGGATGTCCCTATGAAGGTACCAGAAAATTACAGAACACCAAATAGACTGGACCAAAAATAAAGATCCCCTTGCCGTATAATAATCAAAAGGCAAAACATACAGAACAAAGAAAGAATATTAAGAGCTGCAAATGAAAAAAGTCAAGTAACATCTAAAGGTAGACATATCAGAATTATACACAACTTCTCAATGGAAACCATGAAACCCAGAAGGTCCTGGACAGATGTATTGCAGATAATAAGAGACCATGGATGCAAGCCCAGACTACTAGATCCAGTGAAGCTTTCAATCACCGTTGATGGAGGAAATAAGATATTCCATGACAAAACCAGATTTAAACAATATCTATCCACAAAGCCAGCCCTACAGAAAGTACTAAAAGGAGAACTTCAACCCAAGAAAGCTAACTGCATCCACAAAAATGAAGGCAACAGATAACCTCACACCAGCAAACCCCAAAGAATAGAAACACACAAAAACTACCACCGAAAAATAATAGGGATTAACAACCACTGGTCATTAATAACTTAATATTAAAGAACTCAATTCACTCATAAAAAGACACAGGCTAAGAGAATTGATAGGAAAGCAGGATTCATCATTCTGCTTCATACAATAAACATACCTATACCTGAAAGACAGACACTACCTCAAAGTAAAGGGTTGGGAAAAGGTTTTCTAATGAAAAGGACCTAAGAAATAAGTGGGTGCAGCTTTCCTAATATCTAACAAAATTGATTTCAAACTAAAATCAATCAGAAAATATGGAGGACACCTTATACTCATAACAGGAACAATCCATCAAGATGTACTTTTAATCCTGAACGTCTATACCCCAAATACAAGAGCACCCACATATGTAAAAGAAACATTACTGAAGCTTAGATTTAAGCTTAGACATTAAACCCCACTCACTAAGACTAGGAAATTTCACCACCTACTCTCTACAATGGACAGGTCAATCAGATATACACTTAACAGAGAAATAAGAGAACTAACAGATGTCATGACTGAAATGGACTTAATGCACATCTACAGAACAAAAGAATATACCTTCTTCTCAGCACCTCATGGAACCTTCTGTAAAACTGACCACTTGCTCGGTACCAAAGCAAACCTCAACAGACAAAAAAAATCACAATAATCTCACGTATCTTATCAGATCACCATGGTTTACAGTTAAAATTTAGGAACAATGCTAATTGCAGAAAACTTACAAACTCATGGAAATTGAACAGTGCTCAACTGAACCACATCTGGGTCAAGGAAGAAACGAAGAAATAAATTAAAGACTTCCTAGAATTCAGTGAAAATGAAGGCACAATGTACCCAAACCTGTGGGGCACTATGAAAGCAGTGATAAGAGGAAAGTTCATAGCACTAAGTGCTCACATAAAGAAAGTGAAGAAAGTTTACATTAGTGGCTTAAGAAAACACTTTAAATCTCTAGAACAAAAAGAAGCAGACACATCCAAGAGGAGTAGCTGATAGTAAATAATTAAATTGAGGGCTGAAATAAACAAAATAGAAACAAAGAAAACAATATAAAGAATCAATGAAACAAAGAGCTGGTTCTTTGAGAAAATCAGCGAGATAGACATGCCCTTGTCCAAACTGATCAAAAGGCAGAGAGAAAACATCCAAATTAACAAATTCAGAAAGGAAAAGATGTAACAACAGACACTGAGTAAATCCAGAGAATTATTAGGCTATACAACAAAAACTTGTACTCCACAATATTGGGAAAAGTAAAAGCAATGGACACGTTTCTGGATAGGTACCACATATCAAAATTAAATCAAGACTGGGTATGATGACAGATGTCATAAAATAATCACACACCAGTTCAGAATTATGAATAATAAAAGGGTTATTTATTTAAGGGAAAACTTACAGATTGCTGACCTAGATTACAATCCTCTGCATGAATAGGAACAGAGTCTAGCAGCCAGAAGCCAGAGCTGGAAGCAAGAGAGAGAGAGCATACACTTTAAAGCTGCATTTTACCATATCAGAGACCACACCCAAGTGGACTGGTATCTTAAAGGTTGTTGGATGAAGTGGCAGAATGTGCTCCCATAGTACCTCACCCCTTTTGTTTAAATAAGAGAGTTCCAAACCCAATACAAAACTATATACACTANAAAAGACCAAACAAGAATAATCATGGTAAAAGAAGAAGAATTCCAGCTCAAAGGCACAGAAAGTATATTCAACTATATCATAGAAAACTCTTCCATACTTTTCCATAGAGAAGGATGTCCCTATGAAGGTACCAGAAAATTACAGAACACCAAATAGACTGGACCAAAAATAAAGATCCCCTTGCCGTATAATAATCAAAAGGCAAAACATACAGAACAAAGAAAGAATATTAAGAGCTGCAAATGAAAAAAGTCAAGTAACATCTAAAGGTAGACATATCAGAATTATACACAACTTCTCAATGGAAACCATGAAACCCAGAAGGTCCTGGACAGATGTATTGCAGATAATAAGAGACCATGGATGCAAGCCCAGACTACTAGATCCAGTGAAGCTTTCAATCACCGTTGATGGAGGAAATAAGATATTCCATGACAAAACCAGATTTAAACAATATCTATCCACAAAGCCAGCCCTACAGAAAGTACTAAAAGGAGAACTTCAACCCAAGAAAGCTAACTGCATCCACAAAAATGAAGGCAACAGATAACCTCACACCAGCAAACCCCAAAGAATAGAAACACACAAAAACTACCACCGAAAAATAATAGGGATTAACAACCACTGGTCATTAATAACTTAATATTAAAGAACTCAATTCACTCATAAAAAGACACAGGCTAAGAGAATTGATAGGAAAGCAGGATTCATCATTCTGCTTCATACAATAAACATACCTATACCTGAAAGACAGACACTACCTCAAAGTAAAGGGTTGGGAAAAGGTTTTCTAATGAAAAGGACCTAAGAAATAAGTGGGTGCAGCTTTCCTAATATCTAACAAAATTGATTTCAAACTAAAATCAATCAGAAAATATGGAGGACACCTTATACTCATAACAGGAACAATCCATCAAGATGTACTTTTAATCCTGAACGTCTATACCCCAAATACAAGAGCACCCACATATGTAAAAGAAACATTACTGAAGCTTAGATTTAAGCTTAGACATTAAACCCCACTCACTAAGACTAGGAAATTTCACCACCTACTCTCTACAATGGACAGGTCAATCAGATATACACTTAACAGAGAAATAAGAGAACTAACAGATGTCATGACTGAAATGGACTTAATGCACATCTACAGAACAAAAGAATATACCTTCTTCTCAGCACCTCATGGAACCTTCTGTAAAACTGACCACTTGCTCGGTACCAAAGCAAACCTCAACAGACAAAAAAAATCACAATAATCTCACGTATCTTATCAGATCACCATGGTTTACAGTTAAAATTTAGGAACAATGCTAATTGCAGAAAACTTACAAACTCATGGAAATTGAACAGTGCTCAACTGAACCACATCTGGGTCAAGGAAGAAACGAAGAAATAAATTAAAGACTTCCTAGAATTCAGTGAAAATGAAGGCACAATGTACCCAAACCTGTGGGGCACTATGAAAGCAGTGATAAGAGGAAAGTTCATAGCACTAAGTGCTCACATAAAGAAAGTGAAGAAAGTTTACATTAGTGGCTTAAGAAAACACTTTAAATCTCTAGAACAAAAAGAAGCAGACACATCCAAGAGGAGTAGCTGATAGTAAATAATTAAATTGAGGGCTGAAATAAACAAAATAGAAACAAAGAAAACAATATAAAGAATCAATGAAACAAAGAGCTGGTTCTTTGAGAAAATCAGCGAGATAGACATGCCCTTGTCCAAACTGATCAAAAGGCAGAGAGAAAACATCCAAATTAACAAATTCAGAAAGGAAAAGATGTAACAACAGACACTGAGTAAATCCAGAGAATTATTAGGCTATACAACAAAAACTTGTACTCCACAATATTGGGAAAAGTAAAAGCAATGGACACGTTTCTGGATAGGTACCACATATCAAAATTAAATCAAGACTGGGTATGATGACAGATGTCATAAAATAATCACACACCAGTTCAGAATTATGAATAATAAAAGGGTTATTTATTTAAGGGAAAACTTACAGATTGCTGACCTAGATTACAATCCTCTGCATGAATAGGAACAGAGTCTAGCAGCCAGAAGCCAGAGCTGGAAGCAAGAGAGAGAGAGCATACACTTTAAAGCTGCATTTTACCATATCAGAGACCACACCCAAGTGGACTGGTATCTTAAAGGTTGTTGGATGAAGTGGCAGAATGTGCTCCCATAGTACCTCACCCCTTTTGTTTAAATAAGAGAGTTCCAAACCCAATACAAAACTATATACACTAGGAACAGATATCAAGTATAATTAGAATTACAAGCAGCATAAACAATACTAAGTAAGGAACATATGAAAAATGTTTTAATCAACATTCTATCCTAAGGAGTCTAAGTCTTGTATAGGAAATGGGTTGGCTAGATCGTAAGAGAATGGTAACTATGATTACCTAATCTTCAACCCCATCAAAGGCCTGAGAAGGGAGATAATATTACTTGAGCAGGTAGGAAGTACAATCAAGCAGCTTCCAAAGCAAGCAATATATGACGGAGACAATTAACTACCTGAGCAATCACCCAAAGTCTCATTTTGCAATGTTGAAGCAGCCAACTTTGTCTAAGGCCTAGCATAACTGACAGACCATTTTCAGAGGGAGGAAATTTTTCAGAACTGTTTTACTCTGTCTTGTCAAAATTTGACATTCTTTTTCCTTGTGTCCTGCTTATCCATTTCTGGATACCATATACTTTGTCAGTGGATGAGGTATGGGCATCTCCTTTCCCAAAGGCCAATTGTGCCAAGAAGAAAATAAACTCCGAGTGGAGTGTCTTGGGTGTTCAACATTCTCTTGAGAGTAGATTGGTGCTGTCAGTAGCAATCATGTCTCATGTCAACAGAACTCTAAGTTAATTAATACCATGTTCAACAGATTCTTGAAATGGTTGAAGATTACCTATCTAGACAGAATACATTCTCTATTTATCTAAAGAACCTAATTGACCTGACTGTAAATATGACAAACATGAACAACTATTGACATATAATATTCAATACCTATATAACTTAAAGATTAAAACTTCATGTCAGAATATTAAATAATCTGTAAACAAATGTGCAACAAATAAGGACAATGACCTCAAAATATAGACAATGTATAATTATCTTGATCAGAGGTAGAAGTAACATATAATGCAATATGAAAATATATCATAAAAGTTGTATCAATATACAAAATGTCCTAAACAGAGATAGAAACATGCATATATACAATCTGACAGAATAACTTTGCATAGGTATACAAATAATATAAACAAAATAACAAATATAATTTGAACTTGTATTAATATTCAAAAAAATATACCAATGTAAATTATCCATAAATAATAGCTCACAAGTATTAACTCTATTACCCACTATTATTATCCTTTTTTTGAACAGTTTTCACCCCAACCCTATATCTAGTACAAGTAATAATCAACAACCCCTAAACAGTGTTCCCAATCCTAAGGAAAACCTTTTTTGGGATAGGAGGCACTGTCCTCTAGAATTGCTTTCCACTGTCATGGGGGTAATGTCCCCTTAATGGGATCCTGCAAAAATAAAGTGATGGTTAAGTTTCAAAGTTACTGTCTAGTATTAGTTGCAAACAATTTCTGAGCAGTCAATAGGTTTTTTTCCAAAGTTTTTATTTGGAGTTCTGACCAGAATGTCATGAGAAGGTGCATCATTTTAGCAGTTAGTACCCAAAATGGTCTTATAGTAGTACTTTCAGTATCACAATGTCATCTCAACTAGGTGGAGCTGTTACTGTGGGGTCCCATCTTCTTCCTGAAAATTTCAAAGATTACTGCAGGAAAAAAATCTGTAGGAAAATCTATTGTTCATCATGGAAAACTTAAACATCATTCATATAAACATAAATTCAATGAAGAATACAATATAGCTAAAATAGACATGGAGAAAGTGAAATTGTTTTAAAGTCTTTCTTCTGTCCCATACCAGATGCTTCCCAATATGAGACAGAAACTCTGAATGTTCCTTTTAACAACATGCTTGGATTTAGAGAAGTACAGAGCCATTGTCCAACTCCAAAACCAGCTCTATATATTCATATATATGTATTCATAAATATATATGTTTTGATCATCTGTCCTTACAAGTCATTAAGCTATACTACAAAAACTTGCACTCCACAATATTGGAAAATGTAAAAGAAATGGACACTTTTCTGGATAGGTACCACATACCAAAATTAAATCAAGACCAGCTGAACAATTTACATAGACCTATAACTTGCAAAGATATGGAATCAGTCATCAAAAGCTTCCCAACAACAGCAACAAAAAAAGACCAGGGCAGGATGGTTTCAGTGCAGAATTCTATCAGAGCTTCAAAGAAGAACTAATACCTGTATGCCTCATAGTGTTCCACATAATAGAAACAAAACAAATATAGCCAAGCTCTTTTTTCAAGGCTACAAATACCCTGAAACCAAAATCACACACAGGCTCACTAAGAAAGAGAATTACAGACCAATCTCACTAATGTATATCAATACAAAAATGCTCAATAAAATACTATCAAACCAAATACAAAAACATATAAAAAATCATCCACCATGATCATGTCAACTTCATCCCAGAAATGCAAGGATGGTTCAACATATGAAAATCTCTCAATGTAATCCACTGTATACATAAACCAAAAGAAAAATACCATATGATCATCTCATTAGATGCAGAAAAAGCATTCAACAAAATCTACTACCCCCTCATAATAAAGGTCTTGGAGAGATCAGAAAAACAAGGAACATATCTAAACATAATAAAAGCAATATTCAGTAAGCCAATAGCAGCCATGAAATTAAGGAAGAAGGCAAACATTCACAATTTGCAGATGATAAGATAGTATACATAAGTGACCTTAAAAATTGTACCAGGGAACTCCTCCAGCTGATAAATGCCTTCAGCAATGTGGCAGGATTCAAGATCAATTCAAAAATCTCAGTAGCCCTACTTTATACAAATGATAAAAAATAAGAAAAAATTAGAGAAATATCACCATTCACAATAACTACAAATAACATAAAATATCTTGGGATAACACTAACCAAGGAAGTGAAAGATCTTTTCAGCAAAAACTTTAAGTCTATGAAGAAAGAAATTGAAGAAGATCCCAGAAAATGAAAATATCTCCCATGTTCATGGATAGGTAGAATCAACATAATAAAAATGGCAATCCTACCAAAAGCAATCTATACATTCAATTCGATACCTACCAAAATCTCAACACAATTCTTCACAGACCTTGAAAGAGCAATGCTCACCTTCATATGGAAAAAAATGCAAAATAGCCAAAACAATCTTGTATAATAAAGGAACTTCTGAAAGCATCACTATCCCTGACATCAAGCTCTACAGTAAGGAAAACCACTTGGTATTGCCATAAAAACAAACAGGTTGAACAATGGAATAGAATCAAATACATAGATATTAATCCACACACCTATGAACACCTGATTTTCGACAAAGAACTAAAATTATATGGAAAAATGAAAGCATTTTCAGCAAATTGTAGTGGCATAACTGGATATCAACACATAGAAAAATGAAAACAAATCTATATCTATCTCCTTGCCCAAAACTCAAGACAAATGGATAAAAACCTAAATATAAATTCAACCACACTAAACCTGATATAAGAGAAAGTAGAAAGTAGCCTTCAATGCATGGGCACTGAAGACCACTTCCTAAATGCAACACCAGTAGCATAGACACTGAGAGCAACAATAAATAAATGGGAGCTCCTGAAAGTGAGAAGCTTCTGTAAAGCAAAGGACACAGTTAATAAGACAAAAAGGAAGCCTATGGAATGGGAAAAGATCTTAACCAGTCCTATATCAGACAAAGAACTGATCTCCAAAATATATAAAGAACTCAAGAAATTACACCTCAATATTCCAAATAATTTAATTAAAATATGGTACAGAATTAAACAGAGAATTCTTAACAGAAGAATCTCAAAAGGCCAAAAGCATTTAAGAAAATGTTTGACATCCCTAGCCATCCAGAAAATGTAAATCAAAATGACTCTGAGATACCATCTTATACAAGTCAGAATGGCTAAGATAAAAAATACCAATAATAGCTTATGTTGGAGAGGATATGAAGTAAGGGTAACACTCCTCCATTGCTGGTGGGAATGCAAACTTGTACAACCACTTTGGAAGCCAGTATGGCAGTTTCTCAGGAAATTGGGAATCAACCTACCACAGGACCCAGCAATGCCACTCTTGGGCATATACCCAAAGGATGCTCAATCATACCACAAGGAAATGTGTTCAGCTATGATCATAGCAGCATAATTTTTAATAGTCAGAATCCGGAAACAACCTAGATGCCCCTCAATCAAAGACTGGATAAAGAAAATGTGGTACATTTACACAATGCAGTGATACTCAGCAGAAAAAAAGACATCTTGAAATTTGCATGCAAATGGGTGGAACTAGAAAAAGCCATCCTGAGTGAGGTAACCCACACCCAGAAAGAGGAGCATAGCATGTATTCAATCATAAGTGGATGCTAGCTGTAGAGGAAATGATACTATAGTTCATGATCCTAGAGAAACTAACCCTAGAGAAGCTAACCCATAACCCTAGAGAAGCATTATAGAAATTGGAATATAAGACCTAGAAAATGGGGAGGAGATCTGTAGAGGTCTGCCTTCTAGATATGGTATGGTTAGGACACACATGAACTCACAGCATCTGTGGTTACCAGCATAAGACCTGCAAAATTACAGCATAGGTGGGGGAGATAGTCTGCAGGCCTCACCCTTCACTGAGCTCTAAACTCTTAAAGAATATCAGTATCCTATTCTGAAGTATAGTCTGTGATGCAGGACCAGGATGTAGATTCCAAGGAAACAGCTGAGACTGGTGCTGGAGTTGATGGAGTTGTTGAAGTAATCTGTAGTTGATTTGCAATCTGTTGGAACACATTATCTAGACACAGAGGTAAAGTTAAGCAGTTTAGAAAAGTAATTGTTTTCTTATGGAAGCAAATTTGAAACTTTTAGTTTATAGTCCTAGTAGTTGGAAAGAGGAGTCCCAAGACCAGGGAAAGATTAGGTTTATGGTCCTGGTAGTTAGGAAGAGGAGTCCAAGACTGTGGAATTGGGGAGAGATCCCATACTTAGAAATAGTCAAATTTAGGCTACTGTTTGACAGGAATACTTATCTAGAGTCTGTTGAGAGTTCTTGAGAAAAACCAGGAAAAATTAGACTGGCTATATAAGGTTAATTGGTGAACAATTTTTTTTCTACTAACAGGGTCTGGTTGTGTTGGAGAGAATATAATTTGATAGACTTTTGTTACATTAGAATAATCTTTCCTAAAATATTTGCATAGGTTCTTAAATTGAAATATTTTAGGAACATGGATGATTGATGATGTTCTTAGATTATAGAGGTCTTTGGGAGATCAGGGATATAAGGAACATACCTGAACATAATAAAAGCAATTACAGCAAGCCAACAGGTAATATCAAATTAAATGGAAAGAAACTCAAAGTGAGTCCAATAAAATCAGGTGCAAGACAAAGCCTTGCACTGCCTCCATAGCCATTAAATTTTGTGCTCAAAAGTTCTTGCTAAAGTAATAAGACAACAAAAGTTGTATCAAGAAGATACAACTTGGGAAGGAACTTTCACTTTTTGCAAATGATATGATAGTATACATAAGTGACCCACCACACTCTACCAGGGAACTCTTACAGCTGATAAACAGCTTCAATCATGTGGCAGGATACAAGATTAATTTTTAAAAAGTCAGTAGCCCTCCTATATACAAAAAAAATAGACTAAGAAAGAAATCAGAGAAACATCACCCAGGTACAATATCCACAAAAATAAAATATCTTAGGGTAACACTAGCTAAAGAAGTGAAAGACCTTTTTGACAAGAACTTTAAGTCTTTGAATAAAGAAATTGAAGAAGATATCAGAAAAATGGAAGCTCTCTTATGCTTGTCAATAGGTAGGATCAACATATAGAAATGGCAGTCATACTAAATACAGTCTCTAGATTCAATGCAATTGCTATCAAAATCCCAACACAATTCTTTACAGACCTTGAAAGAGCAACACTCTATTTCATATGGAAAAACAAAAAACCCAGAATAATTAAAATAATCCTGTCCAATTAAGGAACTTCTAGAGGCATCATCATCTGTGACTTCAAACTCTATTCTAGAACTAGTATAATAATAAAAAAAACATAAACACAGACACATGGACAAATGGAATCCAATTGAAGACCCTGACATTAATCCAGACACCTATGAACACCTGATTTTTGACAAAGATGCCAAAATAGTACAATGGAAAAAAGGAAGCATCTCCAACAAATGGTGCTGGCATAACTGGATATCAAGATGTAGACAATTGCAAATAAATCACTATTGATCACCATGCACAAAACTCCAGTCCACGTGTATTAAAGACCTCAGCATAAATTCACTTACACTGAACCTAATAGAAGAGAAAATGTGAAGTAGCCTTGAACTCATTGTCACAGGACACTACTTCCTAAATATAACCCCAGTAACACAGACAAGGAGAGCAACAATCAATAAAGGACTGCCTGACACTGAATTGCTTCTGTAAGGCAAATAAGGTAAATAAGATAAAAAGACAGCCTACAGAATGGAAAAATATCTTCACTAACCCCATATCTGACAGAGGGTCAATCTCTAAAATACATTTTAAAAAATTCAAGAAACTAGACATCAAAACATGAAATAATTAGTTTACAAATGGGGTATGGATCTAAACAGAATTCTTAACAGCAGAATCTCAAATGGCCAAAAGACATTTAAGAAATTGTTCAATATCATTAATCATCAGGGAAATGAAAATCAAAACAACTCTGAGATACTATCTTACACTTGGCAGAATGGCTAAGATCAAAAATACTGAAGTCATTTTATATTGTAAAGGATCTGGAGTAAGGGGAACACGCCTTCACTGCTGGTAGGAGTGCAAACTTGTTCAGCCATTTTGAACATCAGTGTAGTGGTTTCTCAGAAAATTGGGAATCAATATACCTCAACCCATTAATACCATTCTTGGACATATGATGTAGGAGGGTCATCTGTCTGTGTTACTTTCATTGGTTAATAAAGAAACTGCCTTGGCCCCCTTCGATAGGCCA